>CP135558.1:5066281-5136051 GCA_032402905.1 Khaya senegalensis | reverse complement strand
GGTATGGAACATTTTCTTTGCAAATGTGCTATCAGGAACAGCTCTATATCATGTTCAGGACATTCTCGAACCCAAAAAAATTCCACAGGTGATTGCTGAAGGCGTCCCAGCACAGGTTAACATTCTTTTCTACTATCAGTTTTGACTTTCATAAAATAACTGTATGGAGTTCTTCTGTAGTTACTTTTATGCTAGATTGGCAGAAATGTTTCAGTGTGCTAAACATTCCGGTACTATCCCCAATTTATGGATTTTATATTAGCACTGACAGTGTTATTGTTTTCCTCTATTTTGGTATAGGTATCATTCTTCTTCATTTCACATGTTGTGACGTCTGGATGGACCAATATATCATTGGAATTATTTCGACTGTTTCCACGCATTTGCAGTTTCATAAGTAGACTATTCTCTCGAAATGCAAATGACGAACTCGAGGTTCCATCAATTCCTTACCACAGCGTGATTCCGAGGATTATCTTCTTTGGACTGCTTGGAATCACATACTTTTTCCTTGCTCCACTAATTCTGCCATTTCTCTTGGTTTACTATTATCTCGGATACATCATCTATCGCAACCAGGTAAGTCGAATACCTTTCTTAAACTCTTCTTTTGGTAAACATGTACAAAATTCCTGACAACACTCCTTTGGCAAGACATTATTTTCTTTTCTACATGAGCTACGTGGTTGATTTTGAGCATTTTTTTTTTCCCCGTTATTTCCTTGATTTCTTAATGCAAATGGTAAAACGTATGATTAGAAGACAATTGGATTAGTATTAGTACTTCTGTTCATATTTTAGTATGATTATTGTTGTAGTCATGCTTAATACTTGTTATTGTTTTGCAGCTAATGAATGTATATGAACCCAAGTATGAAACTGGCGGAAAGTTTTGGCCTATCGTGCACAGCTCAACAATTTTCTCCTTGATACTGATGCACATTATTGCAATTGGGATATTTGGGCTTAAGAAGCTTCCTCTGGCATCCATTTTAATTATTCCTCTTCCATTTCTCACACTTTGTTTTAACGAGTACTGTCGAAAAAGGTTTCTACCGCTATTTGAAGCCCATCCGCTTGAGGTACTCTGACAATCAACATTATCAATCCATGTTAGATTGCATTTCGTTACCAACTGTTTTAAGGCCAAACATCAGTTTCCCCATTTTTTCTTGCATTCTCTGTGCACCCGCCAGGAAAGGACTGAATATTGTATGTTATGCAGTGTTTAGCAAAGAAAGATAGAGCAGACCAGAATGATCCTTCTATGACTGAATTCTACAAGAAGTTAGTAACTGCATACCGACGTGATGTCGAACGAGATGATATTTTGTCTAATTCAAGCATCTCGGAACCTGATGGTGGTGTGTCTAATTCAGTGTGAATGGTTTGCCATGCTAATGAAATGGAAAATTTCCACTGTGTTAACTGAGATAAAGTTGTGACCAGAATGGCATATATGTGTACGTTATGTTGTAACGTTGATTGGTGTTGTTTTCATATAGATTATCCCATTTGCAGACAGAAGTTTGTTTTCTGATTCAATTACAATGATGTTGGGTGGATACAATTGATTGGTTTTTGCATCCAGTTTTGTTAATTGTATCACTATGAGACGTGTGCAATTTACATTATATGATTTCTTTCATTTTCTTTTGGTTTATTACTTGTATATGATTTACTTTCTTTCTATGAAAAACTCGTGCTTTGTAATTTTTGCATAATGCTAGTGGATTAACTTGATATTCAAATTTATATTGTCTCGAAACAACTGAAATTTGTCCACATTCCATAGTTATTTTCATTGGCATGTTTACCTTAGGAATAGCAAAATTCTCCGCGGCCTAGTGTCTTGCAGGAACCGCCTTATGGGCAGAGTTAGGATGATTTTTTGACAGAAAGTCTGGCCTCTTCGGCAAGTCCGGCCTCTTCGGCGCTCGCTCCCGTCCCCGTTGACATCCCTAATTTAAACGATGCAATCTGGAAAGAGTGCCATATGCAAATTCATTCGGGAACTACTCTTCTACTGCAGGTAAATTATTAGTTATGCTTCCAGGTTTGGTCCATTTTGCTGCCATGAATATGACCCCATTGTTAATTCTAGACTTTCCTTTTAAGCAACATATGTTTTATGAAACATGTCTTCACCCTTTGAACAATTGGCATGCACTCAACAGTTTGGAGAAGAATAAATCTACTCTGTCATCAAACCTCCACCTGGAGGAACGACAACGGCTGTTGACCCATTCCTAGGATGCATTTATATTATCAAATGCAGCACTAATCTACAAGATTAATGACTAATTATAATAATAATTATCTTCGCATCAGGATGTCTCAAAATAAAGATGTATAACATCACCATACTAAAAGTTAGAATTTGTCTTCTTCGTAATGTTTTATATTTATTATTTATTTCTGAAAACATTACATTTCTTTTGTTTATTATCAAAAAATTAACAATTTTTCTTTAATATTAGTAAGATATCTATTTAAAATTAAAATTACTATATGGATGCACGTTTATTGCTTTTAAAAGAAACAATATTTGTTTTTTAAAGATGATGAGAATAAATTCTCTTAAAATTTGACTAGTTCAACAAATTAATTGATCGAATTAAAAAAAATTTTGTGCAATAATTATTAATATAAATTATTAATAGAGTGTGTGATCAAATAATATACAGAGAGTAGTGATAAAGTAATTAATTTTCTCATAATTTAGGAATACAAATGAATAACTACAACAAATGGGTATCAAAAGTAAGAATTTGTCTTCTCCATAATGTCATTGCCACAAGTCATATATATATTTTTATATTTTGCATATCTCAGCATGATCTTGCCCTTTTTTCTTTATTTATTTCATGAGATGAGCATATTCTTCTTTTGTTGGCTAATTATTTGTTTAATTATTGGTTTAATAAATAAAAAATTATATCTTTAATTGTGCTTCAATTCATAACTTGAAGGAAATGAAGAGCCAACATAACAAACACAAAAGCTGAGATTTGTCTGAGAGGATAGAAAGGTCATTTTCTCAGCATGATCAGGGACAGAAATTCCATTAGAGTTTGTAGAAGGGAAAATGAAAATTACTGGATATGCAAATAAAATGATTTAAAAAAAGTGCTTTGGAAAGTCGATAATATTGGCTTTTGATGAGTGATGACAAAAGGATAATGAATGAATGAATGAATGACCTGTTTGGTTAATTACCCAGAGTAATTTTCTTGGCCTTATTATGAGGATTTAAAAATGACTTTTGAGAAGTTGCTTCCTTTCATCTTGCAGAGACGATAGATTTTACAGCTCCTCAAGAAGTGCTTTCTTGTTCCAAGATATGCTTCTGCCTATTTTACCAAACATCACATAATACATGGAAAGAAAAGCAGTTTTAAGAGTGCTCAAATCACTACTCCAAGACACTCTGTTTGAGTTTAAAGGGCTTTTAGCCATTTAAAAGCACTTTTGACAGGCTTTTTAGCTATCCCATCAAATCAGAATTGTGTTTGAACTTTTATCAGCGTTCAAATCACTCCCAGGCACACTGTTTACTGGGAAAAAAAAGCACTTATTAGGTTACACAATTAACTGCTTATTTTTGGAATCTGAATAATAATGCATTTGTGTTTCAATGGCATACAATACAAAAACTACAAATGGTCTTTTTCAAGATAGCGATGACTTCAAAGCTTGGCTGCTGATGCTTATTGACAGATCACCTGTTACAGGACTAAAATATTTTCTCCTTCTTCAGGCATATAAAAAAATGCTTCTAAGAAATTTGTTTGTTTAATTGCAGAGAGAAGTGAAAACTAGATACCCTTTGGCTGGGTCAAAAGCAGATTTTGATTAAGTTTCTCCGAAAACTTCCATATGTTCTGATTTTGAGCCGAAATTGAGAAAGAACAAAAGGGTGTGACCAAGCACTCAAGACTTGTTCAGAAATCACTTTTCCTTTGACAGGATCTTCGCTCTTTACATCTATAAAAAGCAGAAAGCAGAAAGCAAAAAGCAAAAGCGTCCAAATTCAAAATCAGTTCTCTTAATCATTGGATTCACCAGTTACTTGATTGGGAAGCTACTCGATAAACTATGGCAAAGAAGAGAAAGGCCGGTGAAGGAGTGGAGGAAAAAAAGGGGAATGAAGGAAATATGAGCTGGGATGAAATGGTGAAAGAAGCTGCGGCTGCTGCCGCAGTAGGAGGAGCAAGAAGAGCTAGAAAGCGATTCGTCGGAGTCCGGCAAAGGCCTTCGGGCAGATGGGTTGCGGAAATTAAGGATACCATACAAAAGATAAGGGTGTGGTTAGGTACTTTTGATACTGCTGAAGAAGCAGCAAGAGCTTATGATGAAGCTGCTTGCTTGCTCCGCGGCGCCAATACAAGGACAAATTTCTGGCCTTGTTCACCTTCTTCTTTTTCGACTCCATCTCTTCCTTCAAAGCTTACTAACCTTCTTCTTCAAAGACTAAAAGCAAGAAACAATTCATCTTCTTCATCTTCGTCTCCTTCTTTGCCTGTCAACCAGCCGCAGAAGCAACAAGTAGAGGAGCATAGAGGAGGACAAGGAGCAGAAGATTACTTGCAGTTCACCGATTTTCTGAACGATCCTGAAGATTACAACATTTGCAATGATTACAACATCATTAAAACTAATGCTTGTACTACTCAAGATTCAATGACAAGAAGTTTCGAGTCTTGCTTGACCGAGAAGGAAGAAGATAGTTCAGGTTTGGACAATGCTTTGAATGATGCTAATTTTATAGAGGAAGATGGAGAAGAAGAAGAAGGTACTGAAATGGAGCCTCTGGATTTCCAATTCTTGGACGACATCGGATCTTCTTGTTATTACTCTCCATTTGAGATTGCAGCAGAGATTGAGGAGCCAGTAGAGCCAGAAAACTATGCAGATGAGCCATCAATGCTCAGAGCTGCAATGAAGAGAATGAAATACGAGAGGAAATTCTCAGCTTCTCTGTATGCTTTCAATGGAATACCTGAGTGCTTAAAATTGAAGCTGGAATCAGGAAATGTGAAGAGTAGTGGCAAATCTGATCAACTAACCGAACTTGAGAATGCATGTAACAACAAGAACAAAGAAGTGGGGAAGACAAAAGTAGCAGCAGAACAGGAGATGGAAATGATGGGAAAGAAAGAGGAAGAAAATTCAGAGTGTTCAAACAGTGATGGGGAATTGTCTCTTTGGAGTTCACTTGATCTTCCACCAATTTGCTTTGTTAACTGATTGATTTTAGAGCTTCTTCATTCAAACCCATATCATTCATTGAGCTAAAGTCTACTATTCATTCCATTTCATGCAATGCTGATGAAACAACAAATGCAATGCAACGTTTGTTTTCTTGCCAAGAAACTGAATTATGCCTTGAAATTTCATTCATTATTGATTATATTCCATGAATTTTGACAATATTTCTGGTACCTTAGACATGATATTAAGAATTCGATAAATCAATATTTGGGTTGAATAGCTTAATGCTTTATCCTCTGGTGATCGATTAATACAAGGATGAGATCGGATGACTTGTCTTGTTTACTAATTTATGGCATGTCGTTTAACATAAACTGCTTCTAATCCCACAAATTCGGAAACTTTTTAGTATGCAGCATTAATCAAATGAATGCTAGATAAAGATTTTGAATTAGATAATGATTTTCAAAGTTAATGATAATATTATGTAAATAAATTATAAAGAGGACTCATAATAAAAATCCATCACATGCTGCTTGATTTACATACCGGTGTGTAATATAATTCAATGGTAAAATTCCGAAGCCAAGAGTTGCTTATTGATTCTAACATCCCTAAAACAAAATATATATATATATATATATTCCTAATTCTTTCATCTAATTCATAAATTAACCCTTGGGTTTCGTACCATTAACCATACCATTAAGGAGATCCCTACATAGAAAGAGTTCTACTGCAGATTGCTTCAAAACTTGACTACCAGTGACTTGAAACAACAATTACCCATATAAAACTGGGGAAATACTGAAAAAGGAAAACGGAAAAAAAACAAGGGAAGAACATAGATCTGAACTGCAAGATATGTACATCGTAAGCTTTTATTCACATGCATCGCGAAAGATTCATGGACGACATTCTAGTCAAGGGCGTTGTAGCATTAGAGGACCCGAAGCTGTGCAAGAAATGCAGCACATAGATCCAAGAACAAAAACTGTGGACCCTCGACCCTCTGGAGGTCAAGCAAGTATTTCTCGTCATGAGATTTGTAGAGCTGCCAAGACACACACAGCAACAGCAAACAAGCATCAGCTGTAAAAATCTTATAATTTGTATCGGCAAGTGTAAAACAAAACTATTTTCTAACAGTAAGACAAGGGCAGTAACGAAATTGAGCAGTTGTGGAAGTGTTTAGTATTACCTGCATTTCAAACTTGACGACATTTGGTGGCTTGATGTCACCATCATTTTCACTTATGGCTGATTCATCACCAACGTAGTGATTACCATGGACTAGATTATTAACCATGCCTTTGTGATGACCAGGAATGCGAGGAATCCACCTGCACTTCATGTTGTAGTGCCCAATCTTCTTCCAACCCACATTCAGTTCTTGCAAAGCTTTGAGAACTTCCATCATTATTTCACGTGGATGGGCTCGAGACTGACAAAATAAGACAAATGAAAATAATCAATGAAATTTAACGATAAAATTTAACATGGAAAGTTCCATGATGTGTCAAGTAACCCATGAGACTCAACCTGTAAGCCCAGAGCCCATTTCCTTTCGTATGGCATCTGTCCTCTTAAACCTGTTCCTTGATATTCCATGTATCTTGTTAGGTGGTGCCCAACAGGTGATGTTGCAGATTCATTCAGATGCATACGGCTGTAACCAGATTCCTAGAAAGTTTTTATTTTGAAAAAGCAAATAAAAAATTTCAGTAGAACTCAAAATATAAATGAAAATATAACTATTATCAACCAAATAAGAAAATGGTCTACATAGTAGGACATTCAAAAAAACAGATGACTCCTGGACAAAGCAAATCACTCATTCACATGACCAAAATAAATCATCATATTGCTCAAGCAATTATAACCATGCATTATTCACAGCAAGACATGGGAAGCCATAAAATTTGGCAGTTTACAACAATGAGTTTTCATAACCACTGATGAACACAAATGACTATTTAGAAACATAAAATAGGTGAAATAAAACAAAATGCATGCAAAATCATTACCAGCATATAATCAACTTAAGGATATGTGAGCTCACCATGGTTTCTTGAAACTCAGCTCCTAGATAGCCACTGGAAACACGGAACCGGTTATCCAACAACAAATAGTATGCAACTGTAACCTGAAATATGCTGCATTTAAAAAACACCATTGGAAAATTATAAGAACAGAGCTAATAAAGTACAAACCTCATTTTGTATCCTATTGCAAAGACATTCAACCAGTAGGTTACGGTCAAATCCCATCTTAACCACTTCCTTAACAATCTCATCATCAATCTGCAAGAAGCATAATATTATTTTAATCAAACAATATACAAGTAAAAAATTGTCTGATTTAAGCATTGAAGAAGTTTCATTCCAAACAAAGGTGTTTCTTCCTATATAAATTATTACAAGTTCAGTTAGACATGGAAGTGATATTCATCGTAATCCTGGATCCCAAGATATCTATTGCATTCACCCTTCGATATTTATATAACTGCAAGGACATTTGCTTAGTAACCAATCTGAAGCAGTATATTGGTTATATATTTACCGTTGGAATCAATTAAGAGAATTACAGTCAACGAACCTTTTTTGCTTGTTGCATCGTGTCTGGTGGGGCAACAGCTAAATATCGTGGAAGATGGGCTTGGAACCATGGATGTTGACGAATCTCAGGAATGTTGATTCGCTTCATTGGATCTACTATAAGCATCCTTGGGATCAAATCCCTAGCACCTGGAGACAAATGGCTAGGCAGAGTGTATATCCCACCCTAGATGAGAAAAAATGATGTGCATGTTCAGGATGAAAGACTCACTCTTAGTGCAAGTAAAAGTATGATTGATAGCATAAACCAAGTTTAGAAATAATTGAGTGGCTAAGAAGACAAAACAATGATAGGAAAAACTTCTCACTAAGTTACATCTATAAGATATCTTCAATTCGGAAGAAAAACCACCCAGTGATAATATCATTCATTAAATTTCTGAAAAAAAAAAAGTATGTATGATTGCCCGTGAGATAAAAAAGAATTTTAACAAGTTTTAACTGCTATGCAACTTTATGATTGCCAGTGAGATAAAAATGAATTTTAGCAAGTTTCAACTGCTATGCAACTTTCAAGCAGCCATAAAACTTGCAAAATATTACAGAACAGAAAGCTACATTACTTCCACCAAGTTCTAATTTTTATGATTTGAAGTTTCTAAGACAATGTACTCCATGGATCAACTCTGTTGCATGGACCCTCCATTTCACCCAGGAGCTTTTTATTCAATTGTCATAGAACTATTAAAAATTTATGGAACACTCAGCTAAGTTAGTTCTATCAAGTTCTTGCCTTGAAATTTCCAAGACAAGGTGCTCCATAAAGCAAGTCTGTTGCAGGACTCTACATTTCACTCGGTACGGCAATCAAACACTTAATTTCAGTGGAAAGTCTTCAAACTTTTAACAACAATCCATGCTGTATATTGTGTCATTTCCAACAATGTGCAACAGATAATGAACAAAAACTCGCACGACTAGAATGGTGCCAGTAATAATTGATAAATTGATGATGAGTTCCAAAGAGGCCGTCAGTGAGCTAGTAATTTACTGCATGGATATTGGTACAGCCAAAACAACCATTGCAGATTTAGCTGACTTAAAACATAGTAAAAATTGAAATAAATGTAGCAGCACCTTAATTTTCTTAAAAAGGTTGGGAATGTTTTCGTCATCGAAAGGAAGGGTACCACAGAGCAGAGCATACAATATAACACCACAACTCCACACATCTACTTCAGGGCCAGCATACTGTTTTCCAGAAATAACCTGCAAGAAAGGAATCATAACCTTAGCAATTGAGACTTATTACTAAAGAAATCATTCAACACACGAGAAAACCAGAGCATCCTCTACTCAAAGTCATTGGCAATCCACCCAAACTGTATTGTTCATACCTCTGGGGCGGCATAATTTGGGCTGCCACAACTTGTCTTCAGAAAATGACCATCTCGCATTATATTGCTCAATCCAAAATCAGCAATCTTTACATTGCATTTAGAATCCAAAAGCAAATTCTCAGGCTTAAGGTCTCTATGAACTACCATATTCCTATGGCAGTACTCCACACCAGAAATTATCTGCTTGCATACAAAAATGTTCTCAAATATAACCTGACTCCAAACATATATCAACGGCAAAAAGCCAATATATCATAATTTGCAACCCAAACCTGCTGGAAAAAATTACGGGCCTCATCCTCCTGTAGCCTGCCCTTCTCCACAATATAATCAAATAACTCTCCAGACTTCACATACTCCATCACAACGTAAATGTCACTAGGTGTTTCTACAACTTCGTAAAGTCGTATGATGTGGGGATGCATAAACAATCTCAAAATTTTAATCTCTCTTCTCACTGCATGAAAAATCAAAATAAGAGAAATATACTCAAATAATAAACAATATCCAACCACACATCAAAAAATACTAGATGAAATTATTTGAGTTCAATACTCCAATCTCTAAGTCTCAAGAATGAGAGAATGCAAATAAAATTTATCCAAATTAACAAATATGCAAGTAATTCATAAAGATAGAGAAGATTGTCATCCAAAAGATAACCCGCACCTTTCTCTTCCATTTCCATGTTCCTAATCTTGCGACGGTTAAGTATCTTAATAGCAACTTTGTGGCCAGTTAATGCATGCTCTGCAATTTTAACCTTACTAAAGGATCCAATTCCGAGTGTTTTACCAAGCTTGTAATTTGGTAAAAACGTATCCACACCAGTGCCACCCCGGTTAGTTCCTCCTTCCATTTTCTATCCTGAAAACAAGTTTAAAAGATTAGACAAGCATGCACATGACTATATGAAAAAATGTCTGCATCAGGATGTCAGTAAAAGAACAACTAGATGGAAGCAGCCACTCCAGGAATTCATACTTAATCAAAATAAGTAAAGTCAAATAATACATTCTCCAGGAAAAGGCATCTCCCAGATCACAGCCACAAGTGGGTAATTCCCCCATTGCAACCACAAGAAAATCCTAATGTTTATAGAATATTAATTGTAATGCGATACTCCAGTGCTAAATTTTGATAAGCATAATCTAAAGCTACAAGCATCAAATCTGTGTCAGGATTGGTGGGCTCTATAAAGTTTAAGTTCTACTTTTAAAAACAAATCCCCTCAGTATCTTAAAAGAGAATCTATCACTTCATGAATACATAGTCATCAAAAAACTACTATTTTAGAATTCGCAAACATAACAACCAAAGAAGACTGAAAGCCATATGCATAATTCAAATTCAACATTTTACAAATACAATCGAATAACAAAGAAACAAACTAATGGGGTTCTTAGCAAACTTATTGGCTAAACAAAAACCCAAAAGAGAACAGATTTTTCAAAACCCAGTTAAAGTTTTATTGCAAACACAGTATATTACAGAAAGTAGTTTCATATTTATTCCAGAAACAAACCAATTACACCTTTTCAACAAGACATCAAAATAAAAAATTTCAATCAGTTTATTCTCTTCACTGCAGAAGAGTTATAAACAAAAATCCGAACAATTATATTCACGACATCATATTTTCAATAGAACCCTACCTAGCCATAATAGATCTCAAAATCAAGCCAAAAGGCTATCAAATTCAATGAATAAAACAACATAACATATCACAATTCCCGTTCACATGCGCGAATAAATAATTACAGAGAAGGGGAGACTTACAGAAAGAGAATCCGACCCAACCGTAGAGTGAAATCGCAGCAAACGAAAATCGAATTAAAAATATTGTCAAAAAAAAAAAAATTAAACACTCGATTAATAACTTGCTCTGATGAAATTTTAATTAGATGACGAATCTGCTACAATAATAGTAAATTCTCATAACCCATTTGGAGAAATTTGCTTGGTTTCACTTTCTATTCTCCCTTTCTCTCTCTCTCCTCTCCTCTCCTCTCCTCTGCTCTGCTCTGTCGGAGTTCCAGACAGCGGCTCGAAACGGTTGACAGTTTATCGTTTTTTAGCGTTAATTAATATAACTGAAATGACGTAATTATCCTACACGAGCTGGTACAATGACTGAACTGTCCTGATTCGCGTCTGCCTTTTCAGCGGCGAATTTCGGGGTGAACGTTGGGGGTATATTTGGTATTTCAGGAAAGCAATGGGGATTGGAGGAGGTAATTGGGAAAGCGATTTGGGAGTTTTTCCGCCTTTTCCATCCCGAATTTCTGACAATAATTTAATACTGAGGTAATTTTTTTCTTTTTTTAAATTAAATTATTAAATAAATTATAATTTAATTGACTTTTCACAACAAAAAAAATCTTCATTTAAAATAATTATTTATATTTAATTTCTTCAAGCCTAAATAAACATAAATATTATTATATTAATAAAAAAATAAAATAAAATATATAATAATGTGATGAGTCAACTCAGTGTTGTCATTCTTTATTTTAGAATATTTACAAAGAATTAACAAGTTATTCGAATTATTAATTAATTAATTGTTAGATTTGGTTGATGATGGACATGTCAACATGATGTGGAAATTAAAAAAAAATTTAAAAAAAATCTAAAACTAATAATACATTGATTGCCTTCCTTGAGTGATACAATTTGCTACCAGTCACTGGAAGTGGCAAACAGGGGGAACTGGCTATCAAAACTAGGCTTATATGAGTCTATGGCCAGATCAAACTGAGCTCATGCAATTGTTTCCCACTCAACTCTTTAAACATCTCAACGTAAAAATGGCAGAATCTGGCAATTCTGCCATTTTCACGTCTCCAAAAGATTGATCTGGGTTCATATTTAACATCAGATACATCATTCCCGGTGACTTAAACTGATCGGCCTCCAGCCGGCTTAATACATATACAGCCAGACCACTCGTCGAGTTCTTGGGAAATTTCTAACTGTTCATGCTAAAAGATAAATACTTTTCCGGTTAAAATGAAACCAATCTTGTAGTTAAATATTGCAGATGCATATGCTTTTTTGTATACAGGAAGTTTTTGAGGTCAGTGTTAAGAATACACTTAATATATGTAAGTGGCAGTAGTACAACAACTGTGATGAGCTTTAATAATTGGGGATGGAAGAGAAGCGGTATCCGTCGACTCCTCTCCACGAGTAATATGCTATCCGGGTCTCGTAAAAGCCTACATCCGGAACATAAATATCATAGGTGTCAGCCAACAAGGTTCTTAACAGAAATGTGAAGAAATCCGAGAGGACATATCATAAGGAACCAGAAATGTTGTTTGGCGATGTTTCATTGTGTTACAAGAACATAGCAGAGACTGAATAAATATTGAGAAATGGGCAGAAACTGGATTTCTGTTTTACCATAAAAACACAACTACTCCAATTATACGAAACAAGTCAATATTGGGAAGATGCTGCAGAATCATCAAAATAACTCAATAAGCAAGAACATAAATATTTTAACTTACTGTAGTCACCTGCCATATTTGATGCAAAGAACTTTTTCCATTTCTGTCGATCTCATATTGTTATTAGAATGTTTCAACAGTTATTTCTTACAGATCTTGAGTCATTGCATGATGAACACATTTAGACTTCCAAATCAACCAATTAATCGGGGTGAAGTTGGCATCAAATTAACTTTTCATTTCATCATTTATATGTTAAAATTGAAGATCATCCGATCTATCTTCAGCCAAGAGGTAAACAGTAGAATCATAAACAATTGAACTACTACAGCAAGAACATCGATGTCATTGCAGAGTCATTTAAAGAGTTTTTGCTTCTTTAACCATTTTGGTTTCTTTTATCAGCGAGATGTCATTGATACCATGCAGTCAATATATACCCAAAACAAAAATAAGCAACTGACTCCAATAAGCAACCATTGCAAAAAGGATTACAGATTCATGATAAGCAAATATAATTCATCACCACACAGATTAACTAATTATGCATTTTAGTTACAGCAAAAGTGTTTCAACATACCTGGGAGGAATGTAAGAATTCCAAGAGCCAAGAGACCAAAAGCTTGGGACTTCTCTCCACCCATATGACCAGTGAAAATGAACAAAGAAAGAAAGAGAAGCAATGATCCAAGAGAAACCAAAAAAAGTGCAAGAGCTATGGACTTCCACGGGATCTTGTCAAAGGCCTTTGGTGAATAATCAAATCTAGGGTCTACAGGTCGACTCCTGTCACCATCATAATGATCATCATCCTCATCAGTAGCAAGCTTGGTGTAAGGAACTTGGCGCCGAGATGCCATATCAGCTAAACCAACCTTTACCCCAAGGAAGTGCACACCAAACCGCTAAACCTTTCAATCAAAAATCAAACAAAACAAAGTTGCTTCAGACTTCAAATCAATCAAGAACAAGCAAACAGCAAAAGCACAATAAAAACAAGAGCATGATCAATCGAAGGGTTTAGAAAAATTAAGTCTTTATTGTTGTGATTTTGTGGAAACAAACTCAGCTATCATCACAACAACAATCACAATAACAAAGACTCGATTTTTTCTGGAAACTCAGCTATCATCACAACAATAAAGACATAATTTTTCCGAACCCTAAAAGTAGAAACACATAGTTCGACTTAAATTCAATAAATTCAGCAGAAACCCTAACTGCAATAACAGATCTCAAAGTCAAACCAAAGGGACATCAAATTCAACAATAAATGACATGATTATTGTAATTCTCATTCACATAGATGTAACATACCCAACTGTGAACCGAAATCGAGCAATCAAAATTGTTTGCTGATTTTAACGTTAATTAACTATGAGTTTATTACGACACGAAGGTAAAGAGATCGAAGAGAGCGATTGGGTGCGAGCGGACTCACCGTAACGACTTCGGCGTTTGCTTTCGGAGAAGACCCGACGAGAGGACGGCGCGTTCGTTAGGGGTTTAAAAGAGGCCACAGAGGAAGTAGGGAATAATTATGTCTTTAGGTTTTCCCCGTACAGCAGTATATGGTTAATTAATTAGCTTAATAATAGAGCAAAAGACTTCATTTTCATACCTTAAAAGGGCGTGTACAGTTGTACTATCAAATTTTGTTGCACTATGTTGTTTTGAAGTGCATGGTAAATATTTGATGAAATTCCTGAGGGGGATATAATGCATGTTCCGTGAAAGGTTTTCTCCACGGAATTCCCTTCAAACACAATAAAAAATCATGATACAGGCATATTTGAAATGGAAACTTTCGCCTCAAAGTGCACAAATTTTAGGCATCAAATCGAAATTGGCCAACAAAAACACAAATAAAATAGATGCACCAAACACATGTTTTATGTAAGACCAGGACCAAGAGCAAGTTACAAGTCATACAATTGGCTGAGATTTTGCCTTTGGTCAAGTGGGCACCAATGATCTGATGTGTCATACTCGTAATCAATTGGGATATGAATTTTTATAACATCAATGTCCCACAAAAGCATCACAAAGCTAGTTTGATCCAGCATCTTTATTCCTGTTTCAACTTTTTTGTTTTGTCCAAAACTAAGAAACCCCTAATTATTCCAACTTCGTTACTCAAAACCCTCAGGTCTCTGCCAAGTTCAAAACTTCGCCAACACTTCAATGGGCTCTCGCAATCACCACCACCATCATCACCTCCATAACCACCAGCAGCTGTTACACGCCGCCGCTGTCACCACTGCCAACTGTTGTTGCTGTAATAGTTGCAGCCACCAGTGTGCATCACTGAGCCACCCTTCTCCTCAGTCAACAGAGCTCCAAGCTATTGTCTCTCAGCTTCTCCAACAACAAGGAGGAGGAGCTTGTTGTCAAACCCAGACCCACAAAACTCATCAAGAACCCTACTTTCACAAACAAAAACAGTACTTTAAACATCAGCAACAAGAAAAAATTATTGTTTCGTCGCTTCTTAGCCGTATTGATGCACTTGAAGCCTCTCTGCGTAACTTTTCTCTATCGTCTACATCCAATCATTGTTCTTCGTTTTCTTTGAGAGACATAGCAGCTCGTGTGATTCAAACCCATTTTCGTGCATTTCTTGTGCGGAGATCCAGAACCCTTAGGCAGCTTAAAGAGCTTGCACTAATCAAATCCAGTTTCAATTCTCTTAAGTTATCGATTTCCAAGAAAACTCATTTCGATTTTCAGGTTGTTTCTCGGAAAGCCAGGGATTTGCTTCTCAAACTCGACTCGATTCAGGTATATCAGTCATGGGTATCTGATAATTTGTTGACTTTTTGTAATCATAAAGTTGAATTTTTGATATGTGGATTTGTTTGCAGCTTTTTGATCCAATGATCAGAGATGGGAAAAGATCAATTAGCAATGATTTGATTAAGTTTTTGGGGTTTGTTGATGGGTTTGCTGTGAAAAGGTGTGGAAGTTCATTTAAAGCTGCAAAGAACTTGAGATCTGTGGCAAATAGTAGCAAATCTAGGGTTTTAATGTCTAATTGTGGAGATTTGGGTAGGGATCAGATCGAAGTAATGAACAAACTGAGGGACCGAATTGAGAAGATACATGGGTTTCCCAGGATTGTTAGAAGTGAGGATGAAGATGTGGAACTTGAAGGCTTTCACCAACTCATTGATGATGAAGAAGAAGAAGAAGAAGAAAAAAACCCTTTGATTTCAGTTAATGGAAGGAGTGGGGTTTCCGGAAATAAAAATGGGGCTTTGGTAAAAAGGCAAGTCTTGACTCAACCAAGAGTGAAAAAGAGTGTGACCTTTGCCGAAAATGGGAATGTGTACAGGATTTTTGGCAATTCAAATGGGTCAATTTCAAGTGGGGATGGTACTCTGACTGATGAGAATGTCTCGGGTGAGGATAATGGACAGGGCACTGAAGTTGAAGACACTAATGGTTTAGCTCAGGAGACCGAAGATGAAGAGGAAGAAAATGGAGAATCATTGCAGAGCAGCGATGGGGAAAGAAACTCAACTCGGAGTTTGAGAAGTGAAGGTAGAAATGAGACTAAGGAGTATTATACTGTTGAAGACGGGCAGTTTGTGTTTTCTGCACCAGTTCCCGTGAAGATGGAATCAAAAGCTGATTTGATGAAGAGAAAGGCTGTGAAGATTGTCACATAAGAGATGATAAAACTAGGGTTTAGGCGTTTTGTTAGACTGCAGAATTTTGTGGCTGTTTGGTGGATATTTGAACTGTTTTCTACATGCTCACTCTAATTTTAGGTTTAGATTCATGCGAAATCACCATGAAGGAAATCCAATGGGACATGGTTTCTTGTGGGTACATGTTGATGCTTTCCCTTCCAGCATAGATTTATAACTTGTATAAGTTCAGCTGCAGTACCCACCTGCCCATAAAAACTTGTAATTTTCGTGATAATAATTCTTAAAATTGTGATTGTTTTTTCTCTGTACTTGTATTAATTCCTCCTAGTTTTGTTTTCCAGAACGATCTGACTTCAGATACGGGAAGAACTACCATAAAACTTGCAAATGCAAGTAGGATCCGAACACACGCTATCTAATAAACAAATAGACATTTGAAGGAGAGACATAGACGAGAGGCAGTATAGATGTGCATCAAAAACTAACAACGATTCTTCAGTGACTGGGATCAGCTGGTGTTTACAACTCTCGAATCATTAAGATACATGATCACAGTTGACATAAATTATGTAACAAATTCACAGAAGGATTGCATAAATTTAGAAGGTGCAGCTCATAGACACATTTTGCATCAGCATTATGTGCCGGAATCCCAAACTCTAACGCAGAATACAGCTCACAACACTCTATAAGAATTCTATCAATAATAATAATACCAGACATGTCCATGATCTCTAATAAAACAACACTAACTCATGAAAAGATGAATAAACATAGCTTACTGGTGAAATTTTCTGACTAGAATTCTTCAACCACGAGCATAATTGACTATCATGTCTGGGGCACTTACAGTCGGAGTATACATTAGCTCGGCTTCAAGACTGGTCGAATGCATATTGAGAGATACTATTTTCTGCGCAAGATTCTTCCAATTTCGTTTTTTGGTAGTCAGAAGGAATCAGCAGCGCCGATGAACTGTTTACTTGATTAGCTGGTGCTGGCCATGGTTTTCAGTTTTTGGGCATTCAAGGCTTTTTTCTTTGCATCAACTATTTTAATCCTAGCTTCTCCTAAGGCATTTAAAGCAGCCATGTAATGAACGGAAATCTCCACTGAGGTGGTTGGCGAAATCACAAGTAGATATACTTATATCTGAAAACCACTTACGCCCTGAAATTAACGAAAAAGTATATTTTCCATTGTTAACGCAAGAGATAGGATTAAGAAAAACATAAGCTGAAAGTCTAATTGAGGTCCAAAACATTTAAACTGCATGACCTTTTATCCCTTGGAGCTTGAACTCATGTATGTATTCATGAAGTGGAAAAGGTCAATCAAACACCAGTATTCTGATGCATCTGATGGAATCTCCTTTCAAGGAGTCCTTGTATTCTGGACTGGTTGAAGTCATTATCAAACATCAGTGATTAAACTCGGTTACCGGAAGAAGGTGACCTTAGACAGTGGTTCTCAGCATCGAACTTGACAGAACGACATACTCGTGCTAGAGTGATTTTACTGAACAATCAATCAGGTGGCTTATGAATTTTGATGTAGCAGATCTGTGGTCTACCTTGTGAGATCATTGACTTCCTGGTTTGCCCATATGGTACGAAGATTCAAAATCAGTTCCTGGTTTGCCTATAGGTATCCATTGATTCTTAGTCAATGATCAGAGCAAACTTCATACCGACTGCACAATCAAGATTCAAAACCACTTATGGCTTGCTAGAGATAAAGTTGCTCTGATCATTGACTTCCTGGTTTGCCCATATGGTATCCGTTTATTCATCATGAAAGCAAGAAAAACCTGTCGAACCACATGAACCTCTTTGTTTTTGTTTTGTTGACCCATTACAATGCGGTTACCTTTCATTGTCATTGCAGAAATTTCAAGCTTAGGATCATACTCTAGCATGCTCTTCAAGCAAACTATACACTAGGAAATTCAACTTTGAAAGATAAATAAAAAGATTAAAACATCCAAAAAATATGTAACAAACAGCGGTAGTGTACAACTAATTTTAAATTTTGATCTTAATTTTTGAATCAAATTTTAGAAAATCATTTACATCGGCTATCCAAGACGACAAAGGTAGTAAGAGTAGTAAGTGAAAGTTGGAATTGTAATGCTATGGCTTCTGATAGATTTGTTGACATCTTGGCTTTGGAAAAAAAACATGAGAAATGAATGAACAATGCTTTGAAATCAGTGTTCCCAACTCACTGCTACAAGCCATGTGCTATAACTTTTCCATATTCCCCTTGATTTGGCCCACTTTTTGCCATGCAAAACACACTCTGTTTGTGTGGTCATTGAGAAACTAAGCAAAACAGAAATTAAGAGTTGAATGTGAGCAAGATTCAAATATTCAAATATTTATTTCTATTTTTAAAAAAATTAATATCATACTATTTATATTATTTTAAAAAAATTTTATAAATTGAATCAATAATAAAATTTTTAATTTATATAATTATTAAATTAAATAAAATATTTTCTTAATTTTATCATAAATAAAATTTAAATTTTAAATTAATTTACACCAAATTTTATTGATTAAATCAACCAATTTTTATTATCAAATTCTTGATATCGACATAGAAACAAAAAAATATAATGGGAGACATATGAAATGGAAAAAAAAAATTAATAAAATAAAATAATAATAAATATAAATAAAAATAATTAAATTGCATGTGAAATTCCCTTTTAGCCCTTGTTATATTTTATTTTATTTTTTGCCTTGCCGACCAAAGGAATATGATTAGCGGAAGGCAGCAATGACAACCCCAAAATATTAATCAATTTACAGCATCACTTTCAATGCTTGACACTTTCATATTAAATAATTAATTAATATTAATTAAATTATTTATATCTTTGTACTGCCAAATTACTTCACTCAAGGGTATATATAATTTTATTTCTGCAAATAAATTTAAAATATTTGTTAAATATATATATAATTAACACTTAATTAGAGGTTAAACATAGATTAATCTAAATTTAGTTCTGAAGGTCAAAGACCAGCAATTCCCACCACCACAATTTTTTTTAATTTTTTTTTTTAAAAAAAAGGAGATTGAAATAAATTAATTATTTTATTTAATTAAATTCATTCTCTTTCTAGGCCTAACACGGATTTGACTGATAATTAATTATTGTTTGGAATTGTAATTAAGGATTTTCAATTAATTAATTTGTTTGTTTAGTTGTAAGGAAAAGAGGAATTAGACCGAGGATCCACCAATGAGAGAGCTGGTTATAAGAAAGCAAGCTAACAGACGGAAGACTTGACAAAACACAAAATCGATTTTTCTCTCATTTTCTTGATCCATTGGAGAGAAAAGGGAAAGGAAATCTGGCCCAGAACTGGAATAAGTGCAAACAATCAGCAAAATTTGATCTTTTATTTCGTTTTTATTGTTAAAAAGTAGTTTTTTTTTTCCCTTTTAGCAAGAGGGGAGAGAGTTGTGCTTGCGTTTTGCGTTTTGTGTTTGTGAATCCAATGCGGTCTTGGAGAAAAAGACCAGGATTGAGACAAACCCAGAAGCGAAATAGAGTGTGCGAATTGAAAGAATCGACGAAACCCTGATCTGATGGTGGGAGTGTTTTCAGTTTTGTTCAAAGACATTTTTTTTTTTTGGTTTTGTTGGGATTGGTTTTTTTGGTGTTGTTGTGTTGTTAGTGTGGTTGTGAGGCTGCATAGAAAAGGATGCAGCTTCACTTCTCGCCTAGCATGAGAAGTATCACAATATTATCAAGCAACGGCAGCAATGGAGGATTTATCGACTTAATGAAGATCAAGGTCGCAGCTCGCCACATTTCTTATCGGACCCTTTTTCATACCATTCTTATTCTTGCTTTCTTGTTGCCATTCGTCTTCATTCTTACTGCTCTTGTTACCCTTGAAGGTGTCAACAAGTGCTCGTCATTTGGTACTTCCCTCATTTCATTATTGCAATCTTTTATCTATCTTTTTATCATTAATTCATCGATCTTGATTTATTTTTCTTTCTGGGTCCTTTTGTTGGGATGGATCTCAATACGATTTTATGGTGGTTGCTATATTCATAAAAAACATTTGACTTGTGGGTTTGATTTGGTTTGTTGATTAGGATTGAATTTGGATTGTTGGTTTTTGATGAGGCATGGTTACATTGATTGTTATTTGTTATATTAAAATTCTGTTATTGTAAGATCTGAATGTTTTAAATCAATTGGAAGTTTTATTCGGATTGATTTGTTTGTCCAACTCTGTATCCGAAGTTAAGGTAATTCAATTGATATGGGCAGTAAATGATTTAGACATTGACTTGTTGGTTGTTTTGTGCCACCAGCTTCACATCATGCATGTTAAAGCATTTTCTAACTTCTATGTTTGAGTGATATCTTATGGGCTTGTGGAATCCAAATAATAGTATTTCTTTGTATTGCTGTACTAAAATTGATAGAATTGTGGGGATTATGGCTCCAATGCAGACTAAATATGGGTGCTTGCATCACTGCTGCTGAATTTAAAGAATTGATGTAAACTAGGTTGAGTTGACCCTTTTAATTTACTTATATGATTAGTGAAACTGGAGATTGATTAGTTACCTACCACAAACATAATTTGTAACAGTTGTGTCATCTTTTTATTGTGGTTCTACATTTTGCGATCTCTTTTTGAAAGATCCACCAATTGATGTGCTTTAATTTTCATTAGATTATTCTGTTGTATCAATTTTCGCTTTGTATTTATGCTTTTATTGCATCTTTGGTGGATCTACTATTATTGTATCCTTTTCTTCTCTGTTCCAGATTGTTTAGGTAGGCGGTTGGGACCGAGGCTTCTCGGTAGGGTTGATGATTCAGAGGTAAATAATTTCTTTCCTTTCCTCAGACATTTTTTTTTTTAATTTTCAAATTTTGTTACATATTTTGTATTTGGATTGCATGTCATCTGTATGTTTTCCTAATTTAAGATGGATCCTTTTGGTGCCATTAATGATGTAGCAGAGACTGGTTAAAGACTTCTACAAGATCCTTAATCAAGTCAACACTGAGGAAATCCCAGATGGTTTAAAGCTTCCAGATTCTTTTAATCAACTTGTTTCTGAAATGAAGAACAGCCAATACGATGCAAGGATGTTTGCATTCATGTTAAGAGCAATGGTATGCTGCAATAGTTCTGTGTTTTTCTAGTTAATTATTATTGTTTATTTCTGGAAGGGAGTAGGTTTTCAGAAACTAAGGCTTCATGCAATAGTGACATTTCATATTTTCTCATCTTATTTATTTCTGGAAGGAAGTAGGTTTTCAGAAACTAAGGTTTCATGCAATAGTGTCATTTCATATTTTCTCATCTCCCAAATTTGCATTTTTCATTCACTTAACTTTTTAGCAATTAGGTTTAAGTGAGGTTTTAGTCCTGACCTTGCAGGAGAAGAGAATGAGATTCTAATCCTATAGGCTTAGTGGGCGAAAATTAGAAGTAAATGTTGCTGGTTTAAATTCTCATTTCTTCTCAGTGATATTCTTTGAATTCTTGAGGAATATACTAAATGCATTAGTTATATGCTTTGGGAATATATGAGGTTAGCAATAACATTTGTTGGTGTTTTTATCTTGAATCTCATTCACGACCTTGCAATAAGATGAAATAACATTCTAATCCTTTGCGCCAATTGGGTGGAAAGTAAGAAGTAATTGTTGTTGGTTCAGATTCTTATTTCTGTTGGCGATAACTTTTGGAAACTTTGGGGAACATATGAAATTGAGGTGATATATTAGTTGTATACTTTGGGGAGTATATGGTGTTTGTGTCAGCACTTGTCTTTTAAGAGCACTACATTTTAGCAATTTATTTCAAAGGTTTCCATTTCGAGTTCTTAATTAAACCTTTTAGCAGAAGCATTTCCTGCAAGTTGGTATTTGAATTCATAATTTAACATTGAATTCGGTTAAGTAAAATACTATTTATATATTATATAAGTGTCCTCCTTCGCGAGTTTTTTGTACGGCTTGTTATCTTACTTCATGGTGAGAACAAACGAGTCAATTTGGTCAGCTGATATCATTCTTTTCTGAACAGTTGGAGAAATGTGAAAGAGATATTAGGGAATCTAAGTTTGCAGAGCTGATGAACAAGCACTTTGCTGCAAGTTCTATTCCTAAAGGGATCCACTGTCTCTCTCTGCGTTTGACTGATGAATATTCCTCTAACGCTCATGCGCGCAAACAATTGCCTTCTCCAGAGTTGCTCCCTTTGCTCTCTGACAACTCTTACCACCACTTTATCCTATCAACTGATAATATTCTGGCTGCTTCGGTTGTTGTCGCTTCTGCTGTGCAGTCATCTCTAAAACCTGAAAAGATAGTCTTCCATGTCATCACTGACAAGAAAACCTATGCGGGTATGCACTCATGGTTTGCACTAAACCCTGTATCCCCCGCTATTGTTGAAGTGAAAGGCATTCACCAGTTTGACTGGTTAACGAGAGAGAATGTTCCGGTTCTTGAAGCTGTTGAGAACCATTATGGAATCAGGAATTACTACCATGGGAATCACATTGCTGGAGCAAATCTCAGTGATACAACTCCTCGAACTTTTGCCTCAAAATTGCAGTATAGGAGTCCAAAGTACATATCATTACTCAACCATCTCCGCATATATATACCAGAGGTAAGTAGATTTGATACTGGCCATTTCTGTTCTCTTATCTACAGATTTGAATCTGTTATAATTTTTTTACTTTTTTTATTTAGAATGGAGACAAGAATGTTTCATGGCAAACATGAAGTATCATATTTGTGGCAAATTATAGGAAAACAAATTACAACATGATCTCCTTATTACTTTTGAAATTGTTAAAAAGATTTAAGACTTCTTATAGTTACTATTTGTGTGGTTGGGAATGTGTGATCTTTATTGATTAAACGGGTTATTAATTTTTTGGTCTTCTAAGAACTTGTCTTGTGCATATTATTTATATCCCGAGATTGCAATGGTTAGACTATATGTGCTAATTGTGTAAATTGAACAGCTATTTCCTCACCTCAACAAGGTGGTCTTTCTAGATGATGATGTTGTGGTCCAGCGTGATTTGTCTCCTCTCTGGGAAATTGATCTGGGTGGAAAGGTTAATGGGGCGGTACAAACTTGTAAAGGTGAAGATGAGTGGGTAATGTCTAAGCGGTTTCGGAACTACTTCAATTTTTCCCATCCCCTCATAGCAAAGCATTTGGATCCGGACGAATGTGCATGGGCTTATGGGATGAATATCTTTGATCTTCGTGCTTGGAGAAAGACAAATATAAGAGAAACATACCATTCCTGGCTGAAAGAGGTAAAATTTTAAATCCCCCTTTCTTACACATGTTTTTCATTTATCTTTACTCTTTGTTGTGTTTATGCTATAATGAGGTGAAACAGCCAAAGATATTGAATTAAGGAAATAGATTTCAGCTTCCTTATCTGCAGGAATATTCATGCTAATACCTGTCTGGAATTGGATCTCATCATTTACACTTTGTTGTTTCTTTGTGTACATATCATACCTTTGCCTATTTTAGTTTTGAGCCATACTTTGCTGTGTCTATGGAGAGATCTTCCCCCTCTGAAGACCTTTTTAAAATTATTTTTGTTATTTGGTTATGAACCTTTTGCTTTCAAAGAATTCCAAATTATCAATCTTCCAAACCTTGACCTATTTCTATAGGAGGGTGAAGCATTGATGAAATTTGGAATATCTGTCATGAGTTCTGGAGTTAATTTAAATGTTTCTGTTCTCTTTTTGTTTTATGTCCACTGATGATGGTATTTTAGATTTGATAATGAATTGTTGGCAAACAATAAATGATATTTCACAAATTTATTCTAATTGTGGGTTCTCTGTGCTAGAACCTAAAGTCAAACTTGACAATGTGGAAGCTTGGAACCCTTCCACCTTCTTTGATAGCATTTAAAGGTCATGTTCATCCAATTGATCCCTCATGGCACTTGCTTGGCTTGGGCTATCAGAATAAGACCAGTTCTGAGAGCGTACACAAGGCTGCAGTTATCCACTACAATGGCCAGTCAAAACCGTGGCTGCAGATTGGCTTTGACCATCTCCGGCCATTTTGGTCCAAGTATGTCAACTACTCCAGTGATTTTGTGAGGAACTGCCACATCTTGGAGCCATAGTCAATCAGGTAGAGGAGCTAGAAACAATAGATACAACGGGAAAAAAATTAGCAATATGGGTTTAACATACATTTTTTTGTCTCGAATTTCTCTCGAGGTTTGTTTTGAGATGGCTCGTTGAACGTTGGCCAAAGGGCATTACTATCCAGGTTCAGAATGCAGAAGTGGACCTGCATCTCTACCAGCACAGGCATGAGTCTCATTCTTTCTGTAACATACAAATCTGCCATTAATTTTTTTGGTTCGGAAAAAAGGACACTATTATTCGTCTGGGAGACTTGCTTGATTACTTTGCCATATTCAGAATAAAGTGAAATACGCAGCTTACTGTTTGTGTTGATGTCTTCATTCTTATTGGTGATGGGAACCGAAACACTATGACAAGTCTTTTATGAGGCTCCCCCATTAGTCCAGAAATCCTTTTTTTTCCTTTGAATTACTGTTTTTTTTTTTTTTTTTTTAGTACCTCCCTATTTTTTCCCCCCTTGATTTTGATATCTTGGTGAAATTTAGGTGTAGATCATTGAGATTGCTTTGTTACAGGTCCCATTTAATTGGGGAACTGTGGTTAGGTTACATATTGGTATTTGTTATGTAAGATTCGCTATAAACATTTAAATGTGCAGATAATCAATTTTCTTGAATTGTTACATCTGATTTCTCTACTGCATGTCTGATTTTATCCCAAACAATTTTTGTTGCAGGAGACCCTCAAAGCTGTTGTTTTTCATATTGGACACTCTGTTTTGACAAACTCAGTGCATTCATATGCCTGGGGAAACATGGGAGATTCTTTATAAAGTATTGGAAATTTTATTAGCAGAGTTCTAAAAGAAGATTCCGCTTGTTCTTTGGAATTTGATGATAACAAGAAACCCACTTCGAATAATTGCTTTCTTTTAGCATCCATTAACCAGATTTAGGAAAATTTCTGAGCATTCAAGGCAGAGTTTTCGTGCTTCGACACATTCCTAATTTTCTTATCTGTCCCACATTTGATTGGACCTCCTTGGCACTTTTCTCTGCTTTAACATCAAATTCTATCTTGTTAAATAAATTAATAGAATGATAAAGACAGGATTTATGTCATTTTGCTGCATTGTATTAACTTATAGTTTGATTCTTCCAAAGCTTTAAACGGGAGAGTCTGTAAGTTTCTTAGCCAATTTGACACGAACGTCCTTATTATTATTGTAAATAGAAACTCATGGGGGCAAAATGAATTTGTCATTTATCACCGAGTGGTTAAAATTCCCATAAATGTTTCAAATGAGAGTGACCAAATTTGTTTCAAGTCAGCGTTCGCGTGATCAACCACCAAGATGTAGACTTTCTCCAATATTGGCTGCCCTAACTTGAATTTTGACCAGTTCCATAAAAATTAAATACCATGGATCAAACCACAATCTGTCTCATTCTAGTTATTGTGCTGTGAAAATTATCATTTTTGTTTCCTCAAATGAGAAAAGTTGACGTGATAATATTTTACACAATATTATGTTATAGAATCACCCACCATTTTTGAAAGAAAAAATGTAGTGTTTATATGTATATTTATTTACTAAAATATAATTTTATGAGTTAGGTGTACCAACATGTTGTAATTGACAGTATACGGTCATGATATTACATGCACAGAAGTGATGTTGTATAAGTGAGACACAAAAGAGTTGTCCGATTAACGTTGTGAGATTGGTTGTTAGTAATTGGAAGAGAATCACAGTATTAAAAAGAGAGAGAGAAGAATTTGTCCACATCCAAAGCCTTGCGAGATTGGAAGGAAAGGCAAGAAATGGAAGCATTGACCTTAGATTTAGAAGACTTTGAAAACCCTGAAACTTCCTCGTCTCTAGGCACTTATTTTATTTCTTTTTTCTCGCTTTGTTTTTGACTATTGAAAAGCCATCATCTGCCTGCTATTTCTTCTTCATATTCTTCAGCTTGAATGTTTGAGACAATAGCTGGGTAAAAGGAGACTAACCCAGTTCAGTTTTCGAGGCAAGTGGCCTAATTGATTAAAGTTTTCGGATTCTTTTGTGGGATTGTTTTGGTTTTTTGATTGGTTTTGAGGTGACCCAGTTGAGGATTTTAGTTAATTATGCGATGTAAAGGGCGTCCATGATTTGGTTGTTGATTGATTGCCCTCACAGGTTTTTATTTTTATTATTTTTTAGTTTGTGTATCTGATGTCACCGAGATTTTGTTGCTTTCTTTGTCTAACTTTAAAAAGGATTGGCGTGGCTTTGGCTCTATTTATGACAAATCCGGTTGAGGATATTGATTCTAATTTTGATTGTTAGAAATCCAAATTGATGTGTTCGTAATGATATTGCCTTTCTTGTATGGGTTTCCAAATTCTAGATTGTTAAATTTTCCGTGGCATCTATATCCAAACTCAAAGTACTATTTTTTTCTTCTTCTTATGCTTGTTCTTGAATTGTGCAGCATACCAAAGAGAGAATTTTGATCAATCTGCAACTTTTTGGGAACGTGATTTGAGTTTTTCTAGTGGGTTATTGACTGCTCAAAGTAAACCTTTTGAGGTTTGACATAGACTTTGTTAGAAGGCTTCAGTGAAGATCTCTGAGATTGGATTTCTAAAAACTTTGAGGTCCTTGGAGTCAATCAGAAGAGCTTTACCATGGCAAGTGTGCAAGATCAGTTAGAGATCAAGTTTCGTTTGACCGATGGATCAGATATTGGTCCCAAGAGCTTTCCTGCTGCTACAAGTGTCACAACCTTGAAGGAAAGCGTTCTTGCTCAATGGCCTAAAGGTTAGTTTGGTGTTTGGTAAATTCGATAATTATCAACTGCACGTAAGGTTATTATATATTATCTACTTTCTTATAAGGAATCTGTTTTAGCTATCGTTCAAGTTTTACATTTACTTTATCCGCTGATGTATATTCACGGGAATTCCTTATCTATGAATTTACATTACATTGCATTTTCTATTGTGTCATATGAACGTAAATAGTACTTTTCTGACCAGAGTGATCATAGAATGCTTTTGCCAGCCCCAATCCATTGAAGAATTCTGAAATAGGTTGCGTAGTGAAATCCTTCAAATGTGCATGATCTTTTGAGGCAACTAAAAGGACTCCTTATTAAAAATTTTAAAGGACATTGGAGACTTGACTTATTTTGAAGGTTGATTGAATATCAAGAAGTAATTATCATTTGTATGTGATTTTGTCTCATATAATTTTCCTAAAAAGTACATCGTGGTTCACTTAATAGTGGTTAAATGAACATGTTTGTAAAGTTGTTTGCTTTCTTTTGTGCTTTTGTTGTAGTCTGTGTGCGTTGGTCTGAAACTTGAGTTTCATGATATTTTTGCTGCCTCAGAGTACCTTGCTTAATAATTTTTCTTCACACTGATTACCATTTGATTATCGAAAGATATCTTCTCTGCAACTTTTCTTTCAGTTTATATTTGCACGTATATGTTAATTAATGTTTTTTAAAATTTTAATCATTGGTTATCTACTTGGATAGAAAAGGAGAATGGTCCAAGGACAGTGAAAGATTTAAAGTTAATAAGCGCTGGGAAAATATTGGAGAACAATAGAACAGTGGGTGAGTGCCGGAGTCCGCTATGTGATATCCCTGGTGGAGTTACAACCATGCATGTTGTTGTTCAACCTCCTTCCTTGGATAAAGGTAAAATTATTAATATTAATATTATTTAAGAAAAATGGGGGCTAGAAATTTTTTCTTATAATCCAAAAGCTGTTAGATAAAGACGATGTAAAGTAAATATTTTTCTCCTCTTTCTCTTAGGCTTTTTTAGGTTAAGAATACTGGAAATAAATTCTTTTCTTTTGCTTGGAATTTGTGCAGATTCTTGATTGAGTTTATTTGCAAACTTATATTAACTTACATACAATATTCTGTAGTAAGATCGACATGATTCCTTATTTTATTGTTATCCTTTTTTCTGAAAAAAGAATGTGGAGAAATGCTAATTGATTATGAATATTTCATCTTTATCATGTTTGTTAGTTTTTGAACTCTTTGTTTGAAAAATATGTTTCATTTAGGATATAAACTTTAATTATTGGTCACCTGCTATGGCCAACCACTGTATAGGACAACCTAATTGCTTCGGCTTTTTCCACAACTCTGAAAGTTTATTCAGTTGTTATGCTTCTATATGCTTCTTATTAAAGTGCTTTCTGTCTGTAATGGAGCAGAAAAGAAAGCAGCTAGCCAACCACAGCAGAACAAATGTGTTTGTGTGATATTGTAATTTGCAATTCCAAAAGTGTGGAAGATATCATTCACAGGTGGGTTTGATATTAGAATATTACTCCCGTCACCTACTCATATCATGGCTCTTAGAACTAATACAGCTGCTGTGAATTACTTTCCCCAGATAAACAACAGGGGAGCTGTTATAGATGATTGAGTTGGTGACTTGCTCATAGACGAAAGACAGTGGCGTTAAATACATTTATGATAGGTCTTTTTTTTTGTGGTGTCCTATTCTCTCTTCATATAGCTGTTGCATTCGCATCATTTGTTTTACTATGTTCATTGTTACACTATCAAGCAACTATATCCCAGATTTAATATTTGAAATTTGCATCCCCTATTGCTTTTGTGTTTTGAATTTGTCATTCATAGTTGTGGAATCAGAGTTGGTACTCCAATTCTTGTTGATGATCATACTTTTACAAAATGGAAATGCAGAAAGCTCTGAATAAGTTGTTCAGGTTATCATTAACTGTATACTTCATTACTTGATACAAAAACTTTCTAGCATTTTCAAGAACACGCCGATTGGCATCAGAATGAATGCGGTATGGCAAAAGGAACAGTTATTTGGAAAGAAAGTTTGTAATTCTGTGTTGTAGACGTTCAATTTACAATCATATACACAATCATGCTTTTCATGTCTACATTTTACGACTTCCCTGTCATATATTTGCACACTTTCTGGGAAATGGATGTCACTTTATTCAACCACATATATATGTACCATGAAAATTTTAAACTTTTGTCCTGTTAAATGATTGAAGTTTGTTCTACTAAACAATTGGATATTCTGTTGGAAGTGATAATCATTATGAATTATTATATCAAATTATATTAAATGTTTCATCCCAAAATTCATTGGTATTGCCGCATGTATGTGCCGGCATCTTGAACTTTTGCTTTGCATCCCATGCCCCCCGGGATTTTACATAAATATCAAATATGCTGTCATTCCTTTGGTTGAAAAGGTCAGATTCTTGTTGCCCAGATTGAACCATACTTTATGCACTACTGAAATACATTCTTCATTACAGTCCACAGACCAGAGATAAGCAAAATCCAGTAGGTAAAAATTATATCCAATCTTCAGGTGTTTCATGCCAAGGTTCTTTCCTCAGCTTTTTGACCGAGTAAAAATGATTTATGTAGATTTCTTGTCATACCAAGATCTCTTTGCTCTTTTCTCTTTTAGGGACAGAAGGTTTATTCTTTGCCTCCCTTAGGCTGTAATGTTCTTGATTGAAATGGTTGAGGTCTCATTGACTAAAAGCTACAATCAAGAGAAAATTCCACCCCTAAAGAAGATGAAGAATATTGTTCCTGGCTAGCTAATTTACAGAGTTCCATGGTCTCAATTCACCATTTCTAGTTCCTTTTTCAATTCAACACAAGACATTAGATTGAGCTCCACTCCAACAAAATATTCCCCTTTTGCTCCTACCCAATGTAGCAATTCATGCGTACTTGAGCGTAAAATTAAAATAATTAATATAAAATATATAATATAAAAAATTAAAATATAATTATAAAATTTAAAATAATTAATATTATGTAAATTTTTTATTATGGGCTATTTTTGTAACTTGTAATTAAATAAATAATATTAAAATTATAATTGTTTGTATGATAATTATTAAAAAAATATTTTTTAATTTCAAAAAACAGTTTTACAAAAAGAATATAAATTAAGCACAGAAGTACAACAATCTTACAAGACAACGTTCCCGTTCTTCGTCGTATCCACACTCCATGCATGGCGCGTGTCTCCACAGCATGAAACTTCTCATACTTTCAGGAAGTCTCTACACTGAACTAAAATCGTCGTGCAAATTCACCCCGCCTTTGTTTTTAACTCGTTGCTCTGTTACGTGCTTTCGGAAAATCAATTATTGAAGCAGAACAAATTGAACACAAGTTCAAAACACAGAGTCATATAGCAGACAACCCAACATTTCTTCTCTCCTCTTTGAATCTCTTCGTTTCTTTTCTTTTCTTTCCTCGTACCTACGCAAGCCCATAATTTTTTTTTGGTATTTCCCGCAATACCCACGTCGGAGAAGAAGTTACAATGGCCGCAACGGCTTCGTTTAGTGGAGTTAGTGTTGGAACTGTGATGCCGCGGAATAGAAACGGTGCGTCGTCTTTGTTGTTTGCGCAGCCGCAGTGCTTGCTGAGCTTCCCGAAAAAAGCTCACTCGATTAAAGGTTTGAACTTTAAGTCGGTTCCATTGAAGCGTAATGGGTTGTTTAGTAATGGATACAACGGGTTTTCGAGGAGTTCAAGGTCGTTTAATGTTAGATGCGATGCTGCAAGTGGAAGAGTAAGTGATTTGCTTTGTTTATTTTTTGTTTTTCTTTTCCAATTGCGTTTGTTCAATCATGTTCTCGGTTTTTTTTTTTGGTTCTTGAATTTGACTTTTTTAATATTGTTCTCTTTTTCCCCATCGAATATGCAAATTATTGAGCATATAAAAGGTATGCTGATATCCTAATTTGTGCAATGTTTAAGACAAGGTGTTATTGTTAGTTTGTATACAGTTTAGGGGGTAATTGATTTTCATAGAGATAGTAAGTGACCCAATTGGAGTTTGTTTCAATTTTTGACACTCACAAAGTTTAATTTTTCATTGAATTCAATTAATTTTTGGCCTTTTTTCTTCCCAGTTTTATGATTTTTTTGGGGGTTTAAGATTGTGAATTATTCAAGCTTGTGCAAGTATATAGAGATGGCTTTTTGCAATATAATTACAGATTACGCAGCAAGAGTTTACAGAAATGGCCTGGCAATCCATTGTTTCATCCCCGGATGTGGCAAAAGAGAACAAGCATCAAATAGTAGAGACGGAGCACTTGATGAAAGCCCTTTTGGAGCAGAAGAATGGGCTTGCTCGACGGATCTTTTCCAAGGTTGGAGTTGACAATACACGTCTTCTGGAAACCACTGATAAGTTCATCCAACGTCAACCGAAGGTGATTCATTCTGCATTATCTTTCTATCTTTTGATGTGTATTGAACAAAGTAGTTGAGACAAGCTTTTTTAGTAATGCTACAAGTTCAGATCTTTGGCCGTGAAAAGGTGTTTTTAGCTGGATATTGGTTTGCATATCTCACGTGCATCATGTATAAATAGAAACTTAGTTGGATTTTCATTCAATATGCTATGTCTTGAAATACTCGAGTAGGAAGAGTGGTAACTCTGACATAGTTTGGAGACTATTTAAGTGATGTTGAGTCTCTTTTGTTTATACTGGTGGGCGTTCTCAACTAAGAAGATCTGCAGCTTCATGAGCTATGATGATAAAATTAGTGATCTCTTGGGTACAAACTAAGTGGAATTTGAATTAGTATTAGTTTGATTTGAACTTTTGCCTTCAATTTTATGGACTAGGGATATTACGCTAACCATCCTGGCTATCATTCAGTTCTTTGGTTGATAGCTTTCTGTATTTGCAAACTTGTGCTGATTATCCAATTGTTTTAACTCTTTCTGATTAATTATACTAGGTGCTTGGTGAATCGGCCGGTTCAATGTTAGGACGTGATTTGGAAGCCCTTATCCAGCGAGCCAGGAATTACAAGAAAGAGTATGGTGATTCATTTGTTTCCGTTGAGCATTTGGTTCTTGGATTCACCCAGGATCAACGCTTTGGGAAGCAATTGTTTAAGGATTTTCAAATATCTGCTCAGACACTGAAATCTGCAATTGAAGCTATAAGGGGGCGTCAATCAGTTATTGACCAAGGTGACAATGTGTTATTTTCTTTGCATTTCTTCGTTAAACATCATGCGTACACATAACAATCACAAACATGCCCACTTATTGGCAATCTGTATTTGAAATGTTTGAATTGTCCTAATACAGGATTATGAAAGTGCCTTGCATTTTTTTTTTTTTATATAAATATTATTGTAGTGCCACATTTCCTACTTGGACAATTTCTTTAATCTAGTGATGAAAGGTCTTAGATGTGTGTTACTTATATCGTGCAAGAAATAAATAGGTGTTCTACTCATGCATGATGGCCATTTCATTCTTGTGATGAGGCATGTGTTGTGCCTTTATTGTAAGTTTTAATGATTGTTGTGTTTAGCTTTATTGAAGCTAGCATACAACTTGGCTCTAGCATCTATGAGTTTAACATGTGAGTTTTTGCCTTTTTATTTGTTTAAGGTTTGGTTAGTAACATGCTGCTGCAGGTGCAAGCAGGGAAAACATGTCAAGTTTAGAAGATATTTACTTGTAAATTTTGTTCTCATGCCTGTATGGTCATTTAGTTGTGCATTTGATTCTGTATGTTTTACTTGTTTTGGGAGATGTTCTGTATCTTTAAAGGCCTTTGAAGGTCTGAGATTATGCTTTCATTACAGATCCTGAGGGTAAGTATGAAGCACTAGAGAAGTATGGAAAAGATTTGACAGCTATGGCAAGAGAAGGAAAGCTTGACCCTGTAATTGGAAGAGATGATGAAATTCGTAGGTGTATCCAGATTCTATCCAGGAGAACAAAGAACAATCCTGTGCTAATTGGTGAACCAGGTGTTGGAAAAACTGCAATTTCGGAGGGGTAAGCTTTTAGGTGTTTTTTCTTTGATGTACAAATAGAGCATGCAAATAGGGTGGCAGTAAATCAGGTTGAGGGGCTAATAACAAATAGGAAATGACATTCATATCAATTTGGCATGGTAGTTGTATGCAGCATGCATTGTATTAAAATAGCAAGAACAATGACATGCCAGTTTGAGCCTACACCTGATGGTAACCACTAGTGCCACAGCTGCATGCTAATCTGTTGCACGGGTGAAGCTTGAGGTTTGGGATCATTGATAAGTTTGCAAGGCATAGGTTGACTTACTTTGGTCTTGTTTGAAGGCTTGCTTGGTCTTCTTTCTTTGTGTGTATGTTAATACTTGACTGTTCCTTGTGATCAGGCTTGCTCAGAGAATTGTTCAAGGGGATGTTCCGCAAGCTTTAATGAACCGAAAGGTATTTGTTTTATTCAGAAGTTTGCATAATTTTCTTTTCCAATTTTCTTGGGGAAGAAAGGGTTGGGAGAAGCAAAGAAGGGTTTTAGGTTGTTGGCTAGGGTATCAATTGCCTAGTTTTCCTATAGTTGGTAATACCTAGATGCTATTCTGACATTCTTTCCATTTTCAGCTGATATCTCTTGACATGGGTGCACTCATTGCTGGTGCAAAATATCGTGGTGAGTTTGAAGATAGACTGAAGGCTGTGCTTAGAGAAGTAACAGAGTCAGAGGGCCAGATAATCTTGTTCATTGATGAGATCCACACAGTTGTTGGGGCAGGTAATACGCTTGTAAAATTTTTCTATAAATAATTATTAAAACTTTTCTGGAATTTGATTGCAACTAGCCTAGCAGTTGTGAATTCACAGCTTTGGGGTGGATCTAATTTGTTAATCATTCAGATGCTAACGTAAGAGCTCTTGAGATCTTTTTCAGGTGCTACAAATGGTGCAATGGATGCAGGCAATCTCTTGAAGCCTATGCTTGGTCGGGGAGAGTTACGATGTATTGGTGCAACCACGCTGGATGAATATCGGAAGTATATCGAGAAAGATCCGGCATTGGAGCGTCGTTTCCAGCAAGTTTATGTTGATCAACCTTCTGTGGAAGATACAATTTCTATTCTGAGGGGCCTGCGTGAAAGATATGAACTGCACCATGGAGTCCGCATTTCTGACAGTGCACTTGTGGAAGCTGCAGTTCTCTCTGATCGTTATATAAGTGGGAGGTTCTTACCTGACAAAGGTAATGCAGTAATATAAATACAAATTTAGCATCCTGATTGCGCTTTTTTTTTCGGTCTACTTATAAAATTTTGTGAATAAATTTGCCCTTTTTTTTTTCTTTTAAATGCATGAAAAAGACATGCATCTTCTCATTTGTTTAGGGATAGGATAATCAGCTATGTTTTGTGGAAGTTATAGATTTCATCTGCCTTTTCAGCTGTTCTGCATCTTTAGTTAAAGTTTACTGTTATTTCCGGCCGCAAAACTTGATATAAAATTTTGGAATTAATTTATTGGCAAGGTTACATTGATTTGTAACATTCTTTTGTATTGCAGCTATTGACCTTGTGGATGAAGCAGCTGCAAAACTGAAAATGGAAATCACTTCAAAGCCCACTGCCCTGGATGAGATCAACCGTTCAGTATTGAAACTAGAGATGGAGAGGCTATCTCTTACAAATGATACTGATAAAGCTTCAAAGGAAAGGTTAAACCGCCTTGAGGCTGAGTTGGCACACTTAAAGGAGAAACAAGCTCAGTTGACTGAGCAATGGGAGCACGAAAAGTCTGTCATGACACACATTCAGTCCATTAAAGAAGAGGTCTGTTTTCCCTTGAGTGTAACCAAAAGGCGTCTCATCTTCAGCATAGTTTTAAGTTAAGACTGGTCTGCATGATGACAAAATTTATTAGAAGATCGTGAAGTTGAATTCAGAAATTAACTAATTATGTTACCTGTATATGCAGATTGATAGAGTAAATCTTGAGATCCAGCAGGCTGAGCGCGAGTATGATCTTAATCGTGCTGCTGAATTGAAGTATGGAAGCCTGAACTCTTTGCAGCGCCAACTTGAAAATGCTGAAAAAGAGTTAAATGAGTACATAAGCTCTGGAAAATCCATGTTGAGAGAAGAAGTTACAGGAAATGACATCGCTGAAATTGTCAGTAAATGGACGGGTATTCCTGTTTCCAAGCTTCAACAATCTGAGAGGGAGAAGCTGTTACATTTGGAGGAAGAGCTTCACAAGCGTGTTGTGGGTCAAGATCCTGCAGTTAGATCAGTAGCTGAGGCTATTCAGCGATCTCGAGCTGGTCTCTCTGACCCTCATCGTCCAATTGCTAGTTTCATGTTCATGGGTCCAACTGGTGTTGGAAAGACTGAACTGGCTAAGGCACTTGCTTCCTACATGTTCAACACCGAAGAGGCGCTTGTACGAATTGATATGAGTGAGTATATGGAAAAGCATGCTGTTTCAAGGTTGATTGGGGCCCCGCCTGGTTATGTGGGATATGAGGAAGGAGGGCAGTTGACGGAGACAGTTCGTCGTAGGCCGTATGCAGTCATTCTGTTTGACGAGATAGAGAAGGCCCATTCTGATGTATTTAATGTGTTCCTTCAAATTCTGGATGACGGGAGAGTGACAGATTCACAGGGTCGTACTGTGAGTTTCACCAATACTGTTATCATTATGACATCAAATGTGGGTTCGCAATACATACTTGATACAGATGATGAGACCTTACCAAAGGAGATGGCTTATGAAACTATCAAGCAGCGTGTAATGGATGCTGCAAGATCAATATTTCGCCCTGAGTTCATGAACCGAGTAGATGAATATATAGTTTTCCAACCTCTGGACCGTAACCAGATATGCAGTATTGTGAAGTTACAGGTAAGTTCCTCTGCAGTAACTCTTGGCTTAGCTCTCCCAGTCATTTTTATTATGAAATAAATGTTTGTTAAGTCTCCTTGCACAACTTGGTAGGCATAGGTTTGTGTCTCAGCAGATGAACAAGTAAATGTAGTTTCCATCACTTTGTTTGTTCTGCTTTCAAACAATACGAATGATCCTTACCTTAGACTTTGGTCACGTTTCAGTTGGAACGAGTGCAGAAGAGGATAGCAGACCGGAAGACGAAAATCCAGGTGAGTGATGCCGCTGTTCAGCTCCTTGCGAGTCTTGGGTATGATCCTAACTACGGTGCAAGGCCTGTCAAGCGCGTGATTCAGCAGAATGTTGAAAATGAACTTGCCAAGGGTATCTTGAGAGGGGAATTCAAGGATGAAGACACAATTTTCATAGATACAGAAGTTACAGCATTTTCCAACGGCCAGCTCCCACAGCAAAAGCTGGTCTTCAGGAGACTTGATACCAGTTCAGATGCTTCAGCTTCAGACAATCAAGAAGCTTTCTCAGAGACAGCGTAGATGTCTGCCGAATACAATCTAGTTTCACGCAACTATAAGTTCTTTAAAAGTTTTGTTTTGAGCAAATTTTCTAAGCCCATACATGATAAACTTGTCATCTTGTATATAATAAGTTTCTTATAGAAATTATGACCGTTGAAATGCATCGTCTTTCTGTAGTTATCGTATTCGTTGCATGATTGTTCATACGTTTGCATGTATTGTCGTGTTGGTCCTCCATTGCCTGTTTCATTTTATGCGGGAATTATGACACACTCGGGTTATAGTACGAGCTACTGATTCTGATATGCAGAATAAAGAAGACAGCAGAGGAAACCGTTCAGGCAAAGGCAGTTTCCCAACTAAGGAAGCTACAGTCTAATGAGGTTACGTGTTTGACGATATGGTGACTCCTTGTCCATTTTCAGATATTGATAGATAAATACACGAACAAGTTAATACAACTACATCAAAATCCTTCTTCTGTCTAGAATACCCTCCAATTCCTATAACATATTAAGGGCCGAATTAAGACCCCCATGTATCAGCAACTGCTCAAGGATTAAGCTATAAATATGGCCTGTTGTTATCCCTTTTGTTCTCATGAAGTCAAAAGACTATCGAGGCATTGCCAAGCAATCTGTTCCTCACAGGACACGAGATAAGAAAATTGCCAGCATGTACGTTGGTTCGTAAGCCAGAGAATTTCATGGACTCAAGCAGCTCCAGTGCACTTCTCACCTTGTTGGATTAGCCAAGTATCAAAACTGTCCTCGATAATATCTCTTCATTTGTTTCCTGTAAAAGGTGAACTCGTATTTTACGCTAAACTGCCATTTTCTGTGATACAGTCAAAGGTTGACTTCCCTGTTTGGCTTCAGCATTGGAGCCTTGTTGAACCACCACATTTCCCCCAAGGAGGAAAATTATTTCCAACATAATCCAAATCAAGATTTTCCTCCTCTCTTCTCTCTTCTCTCAGTGAAGAGGCTTTCTTCCCCATTCTCAGAAGCTAACTCAGGTTCTATACTACCAACCATGTTTGATGCAAATTAATCTTTCCATTTGTCAGACTCATCCGTGGACCGTGAATTGGTATACCTCCACAGAAAATGCATCTTCTGTTTAATTTTACAGCTGAAACATGAAACATGAAACATAAAGCGGCCATATTTTCTACAACAAATTCTATAATGGCTAGTCCTTGGCAAGCCACCCTGACCACTGCAAGCAAACCCACTTGATGTTATGATAATCGATACTGAATTCCTCTACACTTCCCTCACAACAAACCCACAGAAGGAGCAATAAACAAATGATAGAGAAATATGCTCATTCAGTTCCAATTAATGATGGCTGAGAAAAGAAAAGAACTTTTCATCCCTTATGAAATTAAGCAAATTGATTTCATTGTAATTAAAATGAAACATACAATCCCACTTCCAGCAAAAGGAAATACTTCCGAAAACTTGTTTAAAGTGTTGTAGTTCGTCACGCACAAAATACAGTCATTAGCTTTTGACGCTCTTAACACTGCTTATGGAATCGATGTTCGTATAAAGAGATGCTTTCAATATCACAGAAAGAGAAGAACACTTTCAGGTAGGATTGCTTTCCTAGTAATGGGTACGTTTCGTTTCTTATTTTTTCCTCTTTCCGGTTAATGGGTATTCATAAAAAGTTTATCTTTATTTGTTTACATTGATGCTGCTCGGTTCAACAACATTAATCATGCTCATGGGCAAGTCATCTCCGATTAACCTTGCTACTCCTCATAATATGCAGCATTCTTAAGGGATTTCTTATGTTAATATTTTCCATTAGCAATCCTTTTATCATCTTATCATTTTGTACCTGCCCTCATTTGGTTCTAGGTTATCATTCTTTTGATTTCAGTATCAACTGGCATACTTTGAGTATCCAAAAGAACGGCAGAAATCACAATTTTTGGCTTCACATCACTTTGTATCCAACATTAAAGTTTGTTAATCACCTCTAGTTATATCTGGATACATACTTTCTGCCTTGATTTTTATTTCTCAACTAACGATTATTAAAATCGTTATAAGACGGTTGAGAGAAGGATGTTGCAGGCATGGTTGAACAAAAGCATGAAAAGAACAAGATTTTGGTTTCTTTTGATGTGAAACCCTGAAAAGCTGAGAAGGCAGCAGAAGACCATATCAGGCATTACATACCGAAATTAGCGGGGCTAGAGTAGTTTAGTTTAAGTTCTATATCACCGCTAGACGACGTGGGTATGTATGCAACCTTCCATTCTTCCCTCTAAACAACTCACAATGAATGACAAGGCACTTCCAGAGTGAATGTGATTATAACTCAAGTAGTTAGTTTCATTATCAAATCTTTGATCTGCTTGCAGTTTAAACTATGTTCTGACCCGGGGGCAATTTTACAGTAATTTTATTTTCAAACCCTCAGGAATGATTTTAACTGGTCCATTTTTCAAGCATTTTGTGTGTTAGTTTAATTAACTCAATTTTTTGTTTTGTCCGAACATAAAATAATGTTCAATTCCTGACTGGAGTACAGGAGTTTGGAATTCCGCAGTTAATATTGGAAACTTGTTAATATCAGGATTGGACTTTGATGAAGCAGAGGACTTTTAAGCAGAATATGCTCGTTTATCCTACCGTAACCCCTCTTTGCAATTTCATTATCTTGTTTATATCCCTGTAATGAGTTTTCTTGAGCTCAGCAACAGACTGAGATTAAATAACAGGAAAATACAAATGAGCAAACTCGAGAATATGCAAAACTCTTCTCTTCCCTGCAACTTGGAACGTTGGTAATAAACGGAATTCGCATCCGTTTAAACATCTATAAGTGAAATACTTTTCATGAACACGTCGTAAGACAACTGATTAACCATAAAATGAAAGGTGTCTATGATTATTGCAGACCAAACTAAGGCAACGGCCATCCAACATATATGTAACATACACGAATGTACATGGTATAATAACACGTTCACATAACCTATTCAGTAATGGATGATTCAAAACAGACGGTTAGCAATAACTTCTAACCCTTCAATAGGAAACATTTAGCTGGGCCGGGACTCGGCAGCATTACACTAGTGGCTGAGACCAGATGATGATGCTTGATTTTGGCTTATGGAAAACAAAGTTGCAGAACTGCTATCCAAATTCCTCACTTTCTTCAATTTTATGGAGTCCAGTACGAGACGCTAAATACATGCCTGCATGGTAAACAAACTGTCCAACCAAAAATTAGTTCTGCCGGGTGAGTTGCAAACTCTCACAAGTAATGAAAGCATATGAACTACCTCATTGGAATAACAGTATCCACTTTATGTATGATGTTTACACTAAAAGTAGGTCAGTCATATGAGAGTCATGGCTATTTGTCAAGATAAAACAAAGTACTTTTAAAACTCGCATATTGTAGATATCATTTTCTTTTGAGTCATTTTCAATTTTCCGTATGGAAACTTAAGATTGTTGCTATAGTAGCCAAAATATTGACAGCAAGCAAAGGGGGTAACCCTTACACTATAATCTACTATCGCCAAGTCCACTAGCCCAAGAAAATGTTATGGTTGATACTGCAAATGAAACTAAATACTGAGTTCCTTTTCCCTGGGAAAATTCCACTTGCAGAAGTTACTTTAGAAACAGTAAACCTGAGGCTTCCCTAGAGTGGAGAAGGGCAAGCAATTGTAGATAAGAATCACCATAAGAAAGGTATCATTTCAAAGATTTTCCCTTGACCAGTTATCAACCAAACAAGACATCCAATTAGCCCAAAACAAACAGTCGGATAATTTCGAGTTGCACAAGAATTTGATCTCTTTTATCAATTCCTATTTTCGGGTTAGAATTTTCCAGTAAAATTTCATAAAGAAAAAGACATGGTCAATTTGCTGCAAATGTTATGAATTAAAAACAATAGTACTATTGATTAGCTATAAATCCAGAATAGTACAACAAAAGAAGAAATGCAAGCGTTTTTCTACTTCAACTATGAGAATTTGTTTAATGACCATTATTAATCTCAGTATCTCTCATGGAAAAATTAAATTAAGATGTGCACATGATGGGAATAGATATAGAAGAGATGGATAATGCAAGTAGGCACCTGGGATTTAATCTAACTATCACTCCGTCTCTGATGCTTCTTCTGAATCGGACAAGGGTAAGAGGGTACAAATCCCATGCATATGTCCATTGAGGCACACATAATACTCGATGCAATCCTCATACGAACCCAACCTGCAACTGGCACTCTGGGGAATCATTTTGGCTTGTAGCATGCTCCACAACTTTGCCTTGCAATAAGGACATACTTCTGTAGGATGAAGCTGGGCCCTTCTTTTAATCAACATCTTCCGAACCTTTGACAATGAGAATGACTTGAAAACTCCACGGAAGAATCCCACATCCCCTTCCTCCCCTTGGTCAAGATGCTCGCATGGATCAGATACATACAAGATATCTGTTCTGCATTGTGGCAAAAGGAAGCTCTTTCCCGACGTCCTAGAGAACCGGGTTCTGTAAACAAAGTGGCCAGGGATCTGAATGCTATTGAACAGGCCGCCCCTCTTACATCCTGAACAGTAAATAAGCAACTTCCCCAGTGCCCTCCAGTTCCCATCCACACTGTGACTCCCACTAGACTGAAGATCAATCATCATTTTTGGGGCCCTTGTTCGGCAAAATTCCTTCCATAGTACTCGCTTGGCAAGATCATCAAACCATTTGCATGTACAGGATAAAGCGGCAATAGTCTTAGGGTTCCAGTTCATTTGTTGAAAAACTAAGAAAATCACATCTTCTGTTAGATGTCCTTTTATACATTGACAGCTTGCTGAGTGCACACAACGATACTGCTTGGTTAGAATCATTGTTCCCACTTTCCACCCTGTATGAGAAAAAGCAGTGGTCATAAATTCTTGATGTACGTGCCAAAACAATGGTTAACTCAATTAACATGAATCATACACAAAGGACATTTGGTGACTTAAATTTTTCAAAATAGACAACCTCTAATTAAATTCCCAACAGCTGAACTCACAGTTGCACTAAGCAGTTCCATGGTACATTCAAAAGAGCCAATGGCCTTTTGTAAGGAATTCTTCTTTGCCTATACCAGATTTATCTCCATCTACTGCATAGAATTTAGCAATAACTGAACCATATAATTCTTGTGTTATCTCCCGCTCTTTCTTTATGCTAACAGCACCGAACTACAATTGTTATCCCATTCACACCAATTCAGCATTGAGAACTTGGTGGAATGTTGAGGCTGCTAATTACAAGTTTCAAATTCAGACTTGAAGATTTTCCATTTTCAAAGTCAAGAAGATACATTTCGAAATGGTGAAACTTTGCTCACACATCAGATGACATCCCTTTAATCATTGATGCATGGGACTAATTAATCATTTGAAAAAAAAGGAAGCAACAAAACTTTTCATCTCTTAACTAAGTAAATTAATGGGCACAAAATGATAAAATTTTCTGTTCCTCCTGTGCAAGCCTACTACTTTTCATGCATGTAAACAAGAACACACACAAAGGAGATAAGTTTCCTAGAATGATAAGAATAAAACCTCTTTATGACTTGACATCAATCTTTTTAGCCACCTTTTCTACCTGATCTACAGTTATTCTATAAAAAGGGCATGCTTTGTACTATCATTCTGAAAATTCCCATCCTTTATAGTTCCTTATATCATCCGTAAAAAAAATCATCCCCAGGCTAATAACCAAAACAAGAAAGATGTTTACTACAATCAGAACCTATGAAGAGCTGCATGATAATGAACCCAAATGCAAACAATGAACTGTGCCGACTAAGCAACGAACTTTAGCTAAGTACCCAATTGAATTGAACCAAATTAAAGCCTAACCTAGTTGAGGGACCAACTAATCCATATTAAAACCAAAAAGAATTCGGCATTGCAGCACGGCCAACTTTCACAAACACATGTCTAATAAAACACTGAAACTTTTAAATTTCTGAAGTGTTTGAAACCCAACCGAAATTTTATAAATCTGCTTTTTACCACCTATGACAGCCTTTTTAACAGCTTACTCCCATCTAATAATTAGGTATTTCTGCATTTGAGTAAAAACATCTTTCTTTTATTTTCTGGGACGAAAATTAGCTACTATCTAACAAAACAAAGACAAATCGTCTAATATTACCAATGCATGTTGGCAAAATCCAAAACCCCATCCACAACACCCATTGCGTCATAATTAAAAGCATTTTCGACGAACCCACAAAAATAAAAATAAATAAATAAAAACACTCCAATGGTCAAAGAATACAAAGAGAACCCACTTCATTTCTTCACTGGAAAATGAGAATTCAGCATTAAGAAAAAAATTTTACAACCCCCCAACTCAAATCAAAATCAAGCAAATCAAAAGCAAACAAGACAACTCTGAACTAGGTCGTAATGAACATGCGATCAAGACCCCATTTTTTCACCTCAGTTCATGAAGCTCCCTCTTTGCATGTCCTCAAAACCCCACAATACTCATATCTGCACCGAACAAAATGAAACCATATTAGGGTTTTGCATGTGCTTAATTATCAAACCAAAATTTCCCAGAATTTTTTTAAAAAATAAGCAACAAATTCACCACTTACATGCACCGAAGAGTTAAGCAATTAGGGGGTTTCAAAGGGGTAAATTCGTCAAAAGAAAACAAGACTCGCACAGGAAGGAGGAGAGCAAATGCAGAGAGATGGAAGTGAAAGAGAGGAGAGAGCGCTTGGGTTCCATATGGAAGAAGAAAATGTTAAAATATTGCCGGAGAAGATAAGTTCACATGGATGTTGTCTGTTAGTGCAACCGACAAATGGCTTTACGTCACGTAGACACGATGACACGTAAATGATTGTGTGGCGCCTGCACAATCTGTATGTGGGAACCACTTTTCTTATCTGTCACTCGTCTGATTGCCAGTCACTTTCGGAGAATGACAGTCAAATGCTTGAGTGTCACCCCATTGTTTTTACTGTCGTCTTTTTAATACTGGCGTCGTCGAGACCTATTTGAAAGTTAAATGCCAATGTACTGTAATGTCCACAGAATATTCTTAAACCCTTGCATTTGTCCACGTGTCGTTCCCAAAAAATTTTTAGAATTTTTTAATTATTGTAGGTGTTGATTTTGCATTCGTGGAGTCTCTTGATTGGCTATCTTACTTCTCCCTGCACAGCTTTTTTTATTATTATTTTATTTTTATTTAATGCACTCTACAAATAAATATAATTTTTTTATTAAAAAAATTAGTAAAATGTAATAATCATAATAATAACATTAATTAATTAATTGAAATAATAAATTAATTCCCCCCATTTTGAAAAATGAACAAGGTGGTAGATGGAACTGTGTCCACCACTACAAGGTTTGGTATAGAAGTTGGGAGTCCTGGCATCCCTTTTCTTCCAAGAAATAGCTGGAGGCATTGTAGACATCACAAAAGAAAGATTCACATATGCTCTTAAAAATCTTTAATTATGGAAATAAACAACTGTTGATATAATCATGAAGAAGCATCAATGTACAAAAAATGTGTTGCTCATCAAATTATAAGAGAAAACAGCATCTAACAAACCATTCAAGTAATTGATTCACAGTCAAAGAGAACTTCTTATCCCACAGAAAAATACATGAAATCATCAGTATATTTGTTTTATTCACAGGATATAAATCAATTAAAATTCAAATCCAAAATGGAACATACCCTCCAGGAAATGTATATGAAGCAGTTAATGTCAGTACACAAAAGCTCACCAATTCAACCCTTGCCTTCTCTAAAGTCAACCGAAGCAATTTTACATAAGCTTGTTGATTTTACTTCCCATTTACAAGCTTAGGTTTATTCCTCTCCATTCATTTGTACAAACAAAGAACTGTTAATGAAGGTGTACTTGAACTCAAGTGACAACGTTTGCAGAAGGTTTGGTCTCTTGGAGGGAGATCACAGTTTCAAAAGCACCCACCAAGGCCTTCACCTTACTTTTCCGGGATTCAACTAGTTTGCTAGCTGTTTGTTCAATCACGTTATTAAAGAGAGTCTGGGAATCTTTCTTTCCCTGCACATCTTGATGCCTCAAAACAACTTTTTCTGAATCCGGTTTGCTGTCATTCATTTTGACTTCAACTCTCTTCTTAAAGCTTCTTCTGCCATCAGCCTTTAGATTTCGATTCTCGCCTAACACTCTTCCTTGCTTGAACTTAAGCCTTCTTGGACTATTGCTCTCATACTGAATGTCAACAACCTTTCCTCTCCTAAAATGCAATTTCATTGCTTGGGAATCCTTGTTCTGCGAATGAACCATCCTATCCATTCTGGGCCTCCCCCGGCCTTCACCTCTCAGATTTTCTTCTCTTTCCATGTTCATGCTTTCATCATATTCATATTCAGATTCAGAAATCGAGTCATCTTCAGCTTCACTCTTAGTATATTCTGACCTTTCTTCATCTTCTACCTCATGCAATGATGATGAAGGAGATGCAGGGACAGGTTTGAGTAATGAGGATGAAGGAGGTGGAGATGATTCAATGATACAACTTTCATTTTGAGGGGATTCCAAGGATTTGTTCTCCGCTTCCATCTTGATGACATACAGGGTTTTTTCATGGATCAAAACATTGTTGACTTTCTTAAGCTCATTCTTGGATTGCTCAGTTTCAGCTTTTGTTATCTTGCTGTGGTTCTTCAGAGAAGAAACAACATTTAAGCTTTGGTGCTTTCTTGAATTTAGGCTCGCAACTCTAGTTATGGAAGGTTTAGGAGACAATAATGCCGTTGGCGATGCCAATGATAGTCTTGGGGATGACAATGAAAGTCTTGGGGAAATCAGTGCTTTGTTTACAGCTACTTTAGGGGAGGCCGTCTTGTTTCTTGGGTTGATGTCACTCTTTATTCTGCCACTTAGACCTCCCAAATGATCAGGTGATGACAACTGCTTATTTGCTGGTGATTTCAGTGTCAAAGAAGCGATATCCTTTGAAGATGCATTTGTTTCTTTAGATTTTGATGAAGCTTTTTTTGAGGAGACATCCACCTTCTGAGAAATTGATGATGCTTCCTGCCTTCTGAATTTAGGGGATTCAGATAGATGAGGTTTTGAACTGGGAGATCTAAGCTTGGTTGCCGATGTCTTCTTCATCCCAGACTGAAATTCACTCTTAACTGAATTTTTTCCATCTGATGATTTACTAAGGTTTTCACCATGTGTAGATTTTTTAGCTGCTTCCTGCTTAATAATCTCAGGGACATCAGAAGAACTAGTTTTTGATGTGGAAGAATGTTCGAGCTTCACCACCGACGTCTTCTTCCTCTCAAGCACCATCACAGTCACAGTCGGACTTTGGTTGTCAGGTGCTGGCTTTGTGATTCTTTTTGGTATGGGATGTCTTTCCTTTGCTTCAAATGCATGCTTCCTCCCATATTTACAAAAATCATGACAAGAACCAGTAGAGGCTCTGAGATAACGGGGAAGTACTTTTTCTCCACTGTTTAAAGAATTTCCTTTTCCCATAGAGTTTCTTCTTGAATTAACTCCATTGGGCTTGGTTATTTCGGGAGTCACCAGTGAATCGGTACTTTCCTCAGCCATCATATAGGTACAAGATAACAGAAGTTCAGAATATACAACCCTGAAAGTTAACATAATTATTTTACGATGGTCAATTTCATTAAATTAAGCAGGCCAGACAAGGATGAAAACTTGTAGCAAGTATGACAAACATCATGCAAAAAACCAGAAAACTAAGTACACACAATATAATAGTACAAGGAAAAGAACTCACCAAGATATATTTTCACTCTATTGTGAATCAAGAACGACTTAAAGCTAAAACAAATTCCATACGATCTTCAACCTGAATGATGAAAACGTAAATAACCATCACATCTGCTTTTTAAGATCAAATAAAACTCTGTTCATGATTGATTTTTAGACAGTGCACATACTTGAAAAGCACTGACATAATTTCAGAGAGACTGTAAAATGAGTAGAATTAGAAACTTCTGGAGAGAACACAGCAAAGAACTATAAAGCTTTCTATTCTTAAAATTTGGAACCCCTGATGAAGGAAAACAAACAGCTTGACCATTGAAGCTGATATGTCAGAAAACTTTTTGCAAGGTTTAAAGGTAAAGGGCAAAACCATTGAGCTCCTCTAAAGTCAATTACGAACAGAATAAACACCTTCTTGTTTCACAAAAAGCTTGAATAATTAATCAGACATGGCAGAGTTTCTGCCATCCAAATTCTCTGAAAAAAGCAATCTATAGAGAAAGTTCTAAATGTCTTAATGAAAAATCCACGGCACACAAGAACCAATCAAAAGTTCCTATATATATTAACTATTTCCTTCATTTCAGTAACATACAAAAGATAAATTTGAACTTCTAAAACCCTAGCAGAACAACTAGCGTAGCCAACAAGCTTCACTCATTTAGTGAAAAAAGATGAAAGCACAAACTTTTAAAATTATAATAACCAATACTATAGCAATCATGTTGAGGGGAAAAAATTCATAAAATAGAAGAAGGTCCCCCCAAAAAAGAGTCAATCATCCTGAATTGCATTGGAAAAAAGCAAACTTGTAGTCTTAGCAAAATAGAAGAAATCAAATCATTAATTTTCCAAACAAATTGAAAAACACCAATCAAAGAAAGCAATACCGCAACAATAACATCCCATCTATACAACATCAATCTTATCAAACAGCATCTTATTATTGGCATATACAAACCCATCTTACATTTAAAAGCGCACACACACGAATAATGAAACCTAGCGTGACAGAAAAGCAACCATATTCCAAACTCAAAACAGCCCTTATTTATGCGCAGTTAAGCAAATAAGACCCAAAACCCACCATTAAAACGTCGTCGAACAAGCTCATCTTCACTCCCAAATCCAACACCAAAATCCCAGTTAGAAGACAACCCATTAAGGAAAACAAAGTAAAAACCAAAACCCACATAGCCATTTTGAGCCAAAAACGGCTTTATAAACTCTATTTTAAAATAGATATCATTGCTACAGAGAAGTGAAAAAACCGCGAATAATAAGAAAAGAAGAAATAAGGGACATCACCTTTTACCGTTACTGCTGTTACCCGGCGGCCTACTTAACCAGAAAGCAAAGAAAAGGGAATTATTTTTAATATTCTAAAACTTCTTTTGGATGGCTTTCTTCTTTGGTTGTGTATGCGCGTGCGTATTTTGCGTCTTGTGTAATTGTATGTGTAAAGAGTTGTTTTGCTTGTGAGATCGTGCCAGCAACTGTTGCTTTGCTGTTGCGCAGTTTTTTGGAGTTCTGTTATGGGGGGAGGAGAGGCTTTTCCTATGCTCGTTGCGCGTTTGTCGCTGATTTTAATGCACAGACAGAACAAGAGAATAAATAAAATAAAAAGGTAGGAAGGTGACTTGCGATGGATAAAGGAGCCCACCAAAAATGACTCACATTTATACGATAAAATAAGAACATGATAAATACTTAAAAAAAAAAAAAAAGATAAATAAATATCCGGTCACTAAGTTTCATCTTTTCGCAAATAAAGAAATAGTTTTTCCATTTATAACAAATACATCCCTCAGTAACACACCCAAGACTAAGCTTGTGAACCTTAACCTTGGAAATATATATTTGTAATTTCAATACAATTACATTAGTAGAGATGGCAATGAGTAAAAAATGAGAGGAAAATAGTTTGTAGATAAGGTCAAATATAACTTTATTTTTCAATTTATTTGTTCTGAATCTTCATTAACTCTATTTTCGTATAATATTTTTAAATTTAAAAGTATTTTATTCAATAAGAGATAGTGAGTCAGGGACAGATATGACATATTATCTTATTCTTAATTATTTACAAAAATAAGGTTAAATATGCCTCTAAACTCACAGAAAAATTGTCATCCATATATATTAGGGACCTATTTATTATAAATAAAAATAATATATCTTTATTCATAAAAAGAGAAAAATAGAGGTCCAATTATTATTGTCATACTAAACACATATTTTATGATTTAAAATATTTTGATATTTATATTTATGTTATGAATAACAATATTTACATGTTAAGTATTCAATTATTCTTGCATATATTATAGTTGTCCTTTTCTCTTAAAATGTGAAAGTATTTATGTTTGGAGATTTCATTTCTTGTTAATAGATATGGTAATGAAGCAATTGACATATATAATTATTTACTTAATATGTACATTTTAATTTAAATTTAATTAATGAAAATTGCTTAACACTACTATATTTTAGACATTTTCTAAATAAGAAAATAATTTCTAAAATAATTTTTTATTTAATTAATATTTATGCTTAAGATGTTGGATAATGTTTAACTTCTTAATTAAATATTATTTTAATTTTTGATCTTCAAAAAGTTTACTTTATTTCTTAATCATAAAGAACTTTGATTATGTGGATCATAATCATGGTTTCATTTCTTTCATGTTTTCTTGAATGTCTATCCATGCAATCTCCTCAATTTTCCATCAAGCCAAACACTTCCTTATTGGTGTTGAAAAATAATTTTTCTAGAACATGCTTGCCAACTCTTCTTTATTGAGTAGCAATTTATGATGTGTTTTGCATTGTGGCTTGTGGAAGCCAATGTGGAAAAGAACTTCTCTGTGAAGTGCTTTTGCAATTGGCAATGGCATGGCATCTTACACACTTAAAAAGAGGAAGGAATGGCTTTTCCAAAATGGGCTTCTGCTGTGGGGAAAAGTTGTACTAATCTTTAATCATTTTTATGAGTTGTAAAAAATTGAAAAGACAACAATTCCTCCATGCTCTGAAAAAATGCTTTTCACAATCCAAAAAAGTTATGCCCACATTTTCAAGGAAAAATAATTAAACCAAAAGAAGACAATTGAGATATAGAAGCAATCTCCTTGGATTCTCCTTTACTCTTGATCTATCCTCTTTAGTATCTTAAAATATTCTTTATTATAAATAAATAATATAAATATGATGTCAATAATAAATATAAAAATTTAAATAATTAAATTTATAATTTAAAATTTTTAAATAAATTTAAAATATTAAAATTAAAATTTAATTTAAAATTCGATTCTGTTTATGATTGTAATATTATAATTTTAACTCACAATTGTTATAATATTATAAGTATAGTGATAATGTGAGAAGGATGAAATGATCACAAAATGGTTGGTGGCTTCAGTCGAGGAAGATGACCATCCAACTATAAATTAGGTTAGAAATGTTGGTGAAAGAAAGGAATGCTTAGCTTTTATGATATTCCATTTTTGAGTTTACCATTTTCTTTCTTGATGGGTTTTGAATCTTGATGGTCATAAAATTTTCTATTCAAGGAAAATTTTCACATGGTTACAAAAAAACTTTCATCATTGGCCAATCAAGTGAGAAAATTGAAGCTAAAAAAGGTTGTTTGATTTCTTAGAAAATTTTAATTTAAAAACTAGATTAAGTTTAAATAAAGTTAATTAATTTTTTCAAACAGAAAAAAAAAATAATTAATTATGACTTTGGGACAACATAATTATGATTAGTTATTCAAGCCAACTCTTGAAAGTTTCGACAACCTTCAATAGGAAGCCAAAAACCCAATTGTTAATGATGAATTCCAATTCTCAATGGGCAGAACTTTATCATAGCCCCAAACGTCGGGCAAAAAATTCAAAACTCTTTGATTGTTTATCAAGAAAATATGATCCCACCCAAGAAAAATATTCAATTAGATTTTATTAGACGGTCCCATAGAAGCAACTGTGCTTGAGACTGCCTTCAACAATACATAGAAATGAAGTTCATTTCAAGAACAAAGTTAATCCTATTTGCAGTTCATCTGAAACACTGTCGGCATCATATACAGAACAACGATAGAAAAAGATCCATTGGATCCTATGTATGCAGTTGCTTGTAAGTATAGAAAAGCTGAAAATTTGTAGCTAAAAGTTTTGTTGTCATGCTGTATCATCGTTTCCGGCCAGAGACAGTTTTCTTCACAGCACCCACTGAGACTAAAAACTGATCAAGTGATGACAATGTCTTCATGTCATCAGGAGGGAAATAACTAGCAGCCTTTCCCATGAGTGACGTGAAGAGAAGAGAGAGTGAAGGTCGAGTAATGTAACGTTCACCCAGAAGGTCGTCAAGAAATGCAAATGCAGCTAAGAAATCAGACCTGTTTGCATTTATCGGGGCTGCAAAATGAGCAGGGATTATTCTCCTGAATCTCCAGTCTCGTGCAATACCATCAATCCAATCCCTGACCTGAAGTTTTAAGAAGCAAGTGAGGTGGTAAACTCTTTTGGATTTACGCAAACAATATTTGTTTACATAATGAATCTAGGGAAACTGAAATTTTTTTAGTCTAAACATTTGTGCAATCATCTAAAATAAGAACAAAAATGAAAATCCGGAATGTGCTTTTACCTTCTCAGGAACTTTGCTGAAGACGAGTGTCTTTACAATAGGTGAAACAATTAGCTTTTGTGACATCTGAGCAAAGCTACGATTAGGTTCCAAGAGATTGGAAGGACCAAGGAACAAGATTTGAAGAACCATTCTCTCCCACCCTTCAACAAGAAATTAGTCAAATTTAGTTTCTATGTCGTACAATCATGCTGACCGATCATAATGTGGTTTTCAGATTGAAATGGAATGGAGAACCAACCTTTTTGACGGTTCATCTGGTTGTCAACTACAGGTTCCTGAGGGACCTCCTTGCCTTTGCTAAGAATTTTCACTGCCAAACCGTTTTCTGCTGATGCTAACAAGGACTCTTTGCTAATACATTCAGGTGGCTTTCTAGGGACAAAAATCACGGCATCAGTAACTAGTAGTGTTCTTGAAGGTTTATGATAGAAAGCAACCTCCACATATGGTCCAATCCCTGAAATAATTCACAAGCAAATAAGTACAAACTGTGATGCATCTTATTGAAGTTTGAGGCAGGGTTAATGCAGTTCATTTACCAACTTCTGGTGAGCTTAAAACCTTCTGTTCGATCTCATCAAACCATGGTGTTGCTAAGTCCTCATCCATCAATGTTTTAGCACGAAAAATCCCGAAAAATGCAAGTGGCAAATTCAAGGGCCAACTCCATTGCCTTGGTGCAACCCATACCTGAGCCCGAGGGAACTTTCTTGAAAATGGACCAACAAAAATTTTGTGCTCATAAGCAAATGTAGGCAGAATGATGTACTCTACTGGAGCACCTAACTGCTTCACAAGCTGGAAAAGTAGAACCAGAATAAATATTAGCGACATGGTGCAGTGACTTAAAACCTTGAAATGGCCTCGGAAAACAAATAATGTTTCTTGACATAAACATATAAAAAGCTATGAAAACAAAAGTAAAAATCCCACGTATCCTAAGATTACACTTGCTATCGTCATACTGATATCCGGAGTAAATGGAGAATATAATAGAACCTGAATACACTCCTCAGTTGGAGCAATAGGTGCATGGACCCATAATCCTCCAGATTTGAGTTTGATGACTGTCATTCGGATGTTTGTAGAGACACTGCTGAATCCTAATGCTTGCTCTTGTTCGAATAGCCATATGCGGCCTTTCACAACCTAAAGTGGAAAAAAAAAATTTGATTGAATTAGATTATAATAACATCCAAAGCAAGTCCACAGCTCAGTCTTAAGTCCAAAGAGAGCAACCACAAGCAAGTCAAAATGAAGTATCAATTCTCAAACATCAATTAACAAAGAATTTCTCAATTTGATGAACATCTGTATATAATGCATTTCTCAAACTGAAAACGTCATCAAATTGACATTGTCACATTGATATGGACATGCATGCACAAGGAAAACATCAATTAACATGGAATTTCTTAATTTGATAAACTTCTATATATAACGCTCTCGGACTGAAAACGTCATAAATTGACATGGACAAGACATGCATGCACAAAGAAAATATGTATTTTCACACATAGTAAACCATATTCATCAATTCTTAAGATGGTTAGCTCGAACGCAAAATAAATAACAGATATAATTCTTGAAAATGAAACCCAAAACCGATTTAATGAAGACCAAAATTTGATGAAGTCAAATTGAAGATAAGAAGCTAACCTCAGTTCTAATAGTACGCCTATTGAGAAAAGGACCAAGAGGGAAAGGAAATCCAGTAAAGTTGAGATAAAATCTGCCCCTGTTACTGCTTGCTATTTCGCCAGCTGAAGCAACCACCAAGCTGCTGAAATCTCTTTTTCTGCTTCTGCTTTTCAGCTGTAAAGAAAAATTCTTTAAGGATCCAGCAAAAACGCTTGAGCTTGGTTCTCTTAGAAAAATTGGGTCCTTCAGAAACAATGATTTGGGAGAAGAAACAGCAATGGCTGCCACCATTTTTAGAAACTTCACTGGTTTTGTAACATTAGAAAACAGAGAGGCAAGAAGATATAGAGTGGGTGTCATATTAACAGGGCCCGGAGGTTGAAACTCCAGGCCGTGTTTGTGACACGTGGAGGCTTATGTTAGATTGTCCTGGATGGATTTTCTCGGGATTTTTGAATTATTGTGGATAAGTAAGAATAGAGGTATACCCACTTGTAGAGCAGCAGAAAATGAAGCAGTATTAGTTCTGTGTGAGGACTTTTCTGGAATCTCTGCTAGCAAAAAGACCATGGTGCTATTTTGTCTGCTTGGAAGCTGGTGGTGAACCTGATTAATTTGTCCTGTATTTGGTGTGAAGAAACGGAAGAAACAGGCAGAAAGATGATGAATCCGGCATAGAAATTCCATTTTTCAGGTTAAAGAAATTTGACCCACTTGATTATTTGTTGAAAACAATTTGAGTATTATTACATTAAGGTTAGCTTAGCCGTGTGACAGCCATGTTTTCAGCATAAAGTACCGAGCTAGCTGAATTCCAGATTCACCTGCTGTGTAAACAAAAGTTCACATTTCAACAAGTCTATTTCAAACTCACCAAGTAAAAAAATTAAAATAGCATGGAGAGAACTACTACAAAGCGTTAAATAATACGAGTCTCATTACAAACAATAATTTGAGCTTCAGAGAGCATTTTGTGCTACACCATTTCAACTTTGGGCTAGCAAGAGCTCTGCGCACTTATGGAGCAGCAACTTGTTGGTAGACAACTCATTACGTCTGTACCTTCACCAACAGCAAACTACCAACTCGCAGGAATAAACATCATAGCTATCGTATAAGCCCCATCCTAAAAGCATTAGCATGGTACTAGAGATGAAAGCTTTAGTCAACGAAGACAGTGTAGCTTCCGAGGTAATAACCATGGAACCTTAGAAATTGAAAAGTCGACAAATTATAGAGTTGATGATAGTCAAACAAAGGCAAGCCATCTTGTAGGTGCAAACTCCTATTCACAGTGCTTACCAACAAAAATCCAAAAGCATTTCAAGTGATGATCTCTCTCACAAGCCAATCCAAACTAGGATATGCAAAGTAAAGAATGAGAAATGATGGGAGAGCAAACAGAATGGTGACTAGCATGTACAGGGCCAAGATGGCTGCACTGGCAGGTATTGCATAGACAACAATCAGAAGAAAGACGATGACCAGTGGGAACTTGGCTGTCAGATGAACAAAGAAAATCAAAGACTTCCGAAGGGAAGAATGTATTCTCTCCACACTGAGATAATCGTTAACATGAAGGTGATCATGGTTTGATCTTACTGGCTCAGGATGGTAAAGATGTTGTCCCCTCCTGTGATTGCCACGGTTCACTTGATTTCCGAGGGTTGAGTTGCTGTTTGATGACCAGGCTGACTGACGATCTTCACAGAAACCAGCATGGGACTTAATTCTATCACCATTCATGCTCTCAACCATCCAAAGCAGAAAATAATTCTTCCGCGGAAATTTCAGGTTTCCCTTGTAAATGAGACGGAAAGATAACATATTGCACCATGGGCAGGAAATAAAGAGGGGAAGCTGAACTGGTAAGGTGGGAAATTTTACAACTGCCCATTGCAGTCCTAAAATGCAGTTTTTACAGAGGGTATGACCGCACCATAGAACATAGGGCACATTTTCAACCATGTTGAAGGATTCCCAACATATTGGGCACTCCAGACCTTCCTCTCTGCTAACAACAGATGACACTTCATCATCCGAGCATTCTGAAGCAGTTTGAGTAAGCTTTAGAGAGTCATTTTTCAATCCAACATTTCCAGCTACACAACTTGATGCAAAATTCCACATTTTGACAGTTTGGGGAAAATGGCTATACCACCAACATTAGTTGCTTAAGTTCTAGAAACTGAACTTCACAGTGGAGACCAATAACCATCAACCTAAACATTGAGAATATCCCCCTCCAAGTAATGATTGCCCCCAATGCTTGCTGTTTGAAGTGAACCTGGAATGAAAAATGCATGGTAGGAAAGAAAGTAATCTTATTTTCTTGTAATTTAGGCTGTAATTGAACTTCAACACCATTTCATATTTAATATCCCCAAGAAGAAGGAATGCAAGTAGATATAACTGTTAAAAAAAGAGAATGAATCCAAAAGATGTGCTGAAATAGAAGTGGTAGCAAGTTCAACAAGAAATTGGAGCACTAAAAGATGAGTATGGTACTCAACCGAAGATATTGAAAATAAAGAAAATATATTCAGAAACAAAGTTTTATTTGCATGAGTATATTGAATTTCAATGTAAGCCTATAATCCACAAAATTCCAAGGTTCAAATGATTTTTTTGAAAGAATCTGTAGAGCTTGGGAATTTCAATTCGACTACATTCCCAATAAACAAAATACTAATAAACTGAAGATTGTAGAGAAAGTAAAAATAAATAAATTTCTTTGAGAGTTTCTATTATTTCTCCAGTGGATTCCAAAGTTTTATCCAACATATATTCCAGGATTATGCAAAGCTTGAATGATATCCAGTCCACCTCCAATTTCTATCTGCCACTTGGCATATTCGATGAGGATTCTTAAAACTAAGGCAGGTGACTCAAACTAACATATCGACTACTTCATCATTTGCCTCCTAACGATCAGAGATCATTCAACTCAAAATAAACTCATTGTTGGGGCAACTTTAAGCATCATTCAAACAAACTTTGCGTCCTATGAAAATCATCATTCACTCTATATTCTAGTTGAGCGCAAAACCATATAAAACCATTTTAACAAATTGACAATTAAATACACAGAAATTCCGGATTTTGACATAGATAATCCTAATCTGGACATGCTAAATCCAAATATCAAAAAAAAAAAAATCTTCACAAATTATAAACTTAAAAAAAGATATAAACTCATATGATAAAACCCTTAATTAACGCAAAAAACGAAACCAGCAACCATTCAAAGGGAACCCAGAACCCAAATCGAGTGAAACGAAAAACCCAGAAATTATATCGTAACCAAAAACCGATCCGTGGGGATTCAGTGAAAATAATATAAAATCAATCGTCAGAAGAACTGAAAATGATAGTTAACAAATCTCACCGGTTGATCGGAGAGAGCAAACGAAGAGAGGGTTTATTGAACCCCTCAAGCTCCCTCTCTCGCGCTCTATATGCAACCGAATATCCCTGAAGACGAAGAAGACCAAAAAAAATCAGAAAGGGAATTTGCTTCTGCTTTTGGTTTTCTTTAGGGGAATTTCTGGAATTTGTGAATCCCAAATAATGGCTGGGATTTTTCAAGGGATTATAACCATATGATCCAATATTTAAGTCTATTTACAATTCTAGCCCACTTTAAATTTATTTTTAATTTTGATCAAAGATAGGCTTTTTATACAAAAATCCCATTGCCTACATAATTAATTTTAACATTAAATCTAATTATTTATTTGTTAAGCAAAATTCTCATTTTATAGTGTAAAATTCAATCCATTAAGTAAAAATATTAATTTATCAAATAAAATTAATTAATTATTTTATTAAATTAATAATTTATTAAGTAAATTATTAATTTATTGTTTAAATTCTTAATATGTTGAATAAAATTCATAATTTATTGAATAAATTCATAATTATGAATTTAATTTGCAATTTGTCAAATAAATTATTAATTTATTGGGTCAAATTTTATAATATATTAATTAAATAAATTGATAATTTATTTAATAAATTATTAATTTTTTTTGTGTAAATTTCATAATTTATTGAATAAAATTTATAATTGATCAGTTTAATTTTAAATAAAACAATAGGAAAGGGTATTTATGCCCGAATGACCTCATATGGTCAAAATTGAGAACGAATTTTGAGGTGGCTTAGAATTAAGAAACCCGTTTTTCAACTACTTGTCCTGGTCAAGACGATGTCGGCACATGTGAAACGGTGTCGTTTGGTTTTTTTTTTTTTTTTTAGCTTTACTTTTAATATTACCAGTAATTATTATTTTTAAATATTACATAAATATAAAATATTTAAAAAAAAAAAAAAGGGGTGAACATAAAATTGCTAAGAATTTTGCATTTATTCAAGGTGATCACGGGGTCTAACAGACATGAACATTGCAGCATACTTAAGAAGCCTGCCTTCAACACCAACCCCATTTCCCATTACAGGAATCACAGAACCACCACTACTCATCCTGTAACACCTCCAAGCTAACTGTATTTTCACAGCTGCCCATGTTCGCCAATTCGACGAGTAATATCTCGCTACTCTCTTCAGCCTTTCATCGGCAAATTTGTACCGGAAATGATCTGAAATGTACCTCAGATCATTTATATTCAGACCATATGCTTCTACAGGTTCTGTACATGTAAATGTTGCTGATGATGCCGGAAGACGGTCTTTAAATGGGCGGCGGAGACACCACGAGAGGAGCTCATCGCCAAGAAATCCTCCTGGTTCGACCACACTTGTCGCTAACTTGCTTTTGCTCAGGCTCTGGCTACGTTTTAGGCGTCCGCGGACAATGAACACCATTCTTGGAACGGGATCTCCTTCTCTGATTATCTGTAAAACAGAGTATAAAGTTGATCAACAAGTTTCTAGGTGTTTGGTTTGGACGCTTGTCATGTAAGTTTTGCAGTTTATGCGTATATACCTTTTCATCTTTAGAGAAGACAAGGGGCTTGACTCGATCACATATGTTGTCAAGAATAAGATCATCCAAGATGTGGAACAAAGGCACCTAGAAAACAAAGATATTAGAATAAACAAGACATATTTGGTAGACAGTGTCTACCTAGCCATACATACAAATTTAAGATGAATTATGAACTAGATAGGAGTATACTTTAAGAACTTTTGCTTAGGATTCTTCAAATTCATGGCTGCCTTGCTAAATCGTTCGACTATACGATATCACAATATTTTTTGTTACCTTTTTGACGAGGTCTAGGCAGATATATCGCTTAATGTCCCTCCGGAGCCCTTCAGGCAAGTCTTCTATCCATTCTAATTCATCTTCTCCCATGGTTGCCCACCGCTGGCGTTCAAAATGTCGTACTCTCCGTCTCAAACCAGACGGTAACTGTCTTCGCCTCATCCACCATTCAACATCTCGACTTCTCAACTGTATTTTTTTCTTCCTTGCCATGACCACTTGCAGCGACACCTTCAAGAAATAACAAAACCAATCCTTGTTTCAGACAATGAGTTATGTGACTGACATGTTTAGCAGTCATGAGAGGAAATCATAGGTTACCTGGATATTCCCAACAAGTAAAGTGAAGAGCGTTAAGCCACATAGCACGATGCATATGCTAAACATTACTTCCGGCAAGTTACTCGTCGGCTCAAGTTCATTGCCGAAAGAGCTGCAAACAGTACACAAATTATGGTGCTATTTCGGCACTATTCTGGTACAGAATCATAATCTGAGTTGTTCTCTTGCTAGAGTTACCTCAGGTTCAACAAGCCCCAGAAAATAGGATAAAGCACAGTATCGGCGGTGGAGTTGCTAGAAATGACTGGAAGGGCTGTTGCATAGATCCCATACCTGAACGGTCCTTGAACATCTAAGCACGATGATTTCCCGACCATGACAGGGAGCGGAGATTTACGAAAAACCTTAGAGCAGGACAAAGAAATATTACAGTGCTGACTACTCTCACACTGCTGCTGGAGGCATGAAACCACACGCTGCGTGGCAAGAGCATACCAACATCCTCCTGTAACCTGGCAAAAACAGTGATGCACCTTCAGTATTTCCACTATGCAGGTTGATTACAATCAAGAAGAAAAGGTGATTGACTGTTACATGAGAGAAGATTAGGTAGGCGATGAGATTAATGCCGAAACCCCACCAAATGGTGCCGAAGATGTAGCCTGTAACCTTCCTCATTCTTCTCATTAAGCAGAGGCTGTGGTAGACTTTAGGCAGGAACTGAAACAAGATTATTAGCACAAGTATGGTCATTATCAGCTTAATCTTGTCTTCTCTGATCAGTTTTGGAACTATTAACCACAACACTGCCTGCAAAAGAATCAATGAAGAGATTGGAAATGACCAAAATGGAAATGGAATTCTGAAATTCAAATGCAAGCTAACCTGAGGGATGGGGAGTATTACAAATACGTCAAGCCAAAATCCTGTAAGAGACCGAACATATTGACAAGCTATCGCACGTGCGTCCCACACGAGTTTCCCGCATCCGACAACAAGGGACTCCCTGGACACGTACGCCAACCTGAACTGAAGCCACAGGTGGCACAAATGCACAGCGTCGACACACGTGCGAAGAACGGTCACAAACAGCGCCAACTCAGCGTCCAAGTAAAAGCAATGAGACCCACCTCGGCCAACATACAACGAGAAGACATAAAAGAACAAGGGATCGACAGCCAACGCAATACCACGTGCAAGCAACAACACTCTATTCCACTTCTGCACCAACCCGCTCCGCGGGTCCAAAACCGGCCCGAAAATGTCCGAGGTGCTAACTTGGGTCGGGCTGTTTCCCCGCGAACCGAACCGGGCCTGGATGGGAATGAGAGAAGATCCGGCGGAGGCCTGCCATTCGGGTTGATGGGCGCTGTCGCAGCTGGTGGAGTGAAAAAAGGGGATACCCACCTGAGTACTACAAGTGTAACATTCAGCCGGGACAAAAATCTGGTTATCATCGTTCTGGGCACGGGCTAGACCGAGAAACCCTCGAAGAAAACAAGAAAACTCGTCAGAAGACATGTGGTAAAAACTTTTGCTCAGAAACTGTTAGTGTTTTGCAAGTGAGAAGGGTAAAAGAGGAGACCTGAGATAAAAGAGGTGAAGGAAATGGAAGGACATTTTGAAAGGGGTAGTACAGATCTCATGGAAAGGAGATAGACAGAGACAGAGAGACAGAGAGAGAGGAGAAAGATGAAGAATTTTGAGTTTAGCGAAAAGAGAGAAACTGTGTCACGTAGTGCATGAAAATTGAGGTGTCTCCCATATAAGAATCAAAATGATGACTGCCTTTATGAAATTGGTAGATTTGGCCATCTTATAATTAATTATTTTTGTCACAATATAATAATTTAATCAAGGTTAGTTCGTAATTTATAATTACTTTTTATATGATAAAAAAATTATTAAATTCTATTATAATATAATTGGTTTCAAATTAACTTCTCAACTATAATTGTTGTTCATTTTTGTTTTAGTTCATGGTAACATACTTAAGTGCAAATCCTAGCGATAAAATATATAATTTAATAATTAAAATTAAAATTTTAATTGATATTATCACGCAATATTAAATTATGAGTACGACATTTATTTATATAAAGAGAAATTTCCTAATTGATAACTAAGTTTGTTGATATGCATTTGAGGAGGTAGGTAAGTTTGTTAATATGCATTTGAGTAGGTAGGTATTTCTCTTCTATCATAAGTAGAACAAAAGCAATTTTATTGTCCACCAAACAATACAATTCTATTTAATGCTACCACCTTTATTGGAAAAGGCCCAACTTATTGCATTAAAATTTGTATAACTTTATTGTTATTAACAAAATAATTAGTTTCTATTAATTTTCAAATGTCATAATCTTATTTGTTCAAATACTAATTATGGGTGTTTTATATTTTAAATTTTATGTTAATTTTTGAAAAAATTTTATTTTATATTAATGGATGTTGGGGGAGTTCAAAAACCTTAACAATTACTTGTAAACAGTGCTTATGGAAGCAAACATGTTTTCTCTCCATGAATACCTCCACAAAAGTACTTCTAACCTTGTGAGTTACGTTTACACTTGGATACATCACAATCCAAAAGTGCTTTTCAAGAATCTCAAATCCTTATCTCTTTCTCTCTCTCTCACTCTCTAGCATGTACCTAAAGAAATTTTCTCGACATATTTTCTTTCTTTGAAACTGAGAGGAAGATTCCTAAAAGCATCTAATAACACACACCATCGCAGTACAGAAATTTCATCAAGTTATGTGTTGTCTTTCTTCACGGCTTCTGCCTTTTACAATAATTAGCAATAATCCAATTTGTCATGAGCCGTAACACCAAAAGCAAAAGCAGAAGAAGCTGACAAGCCAGTGGTGGGGGACCCTAGGAAGTGCTTTTGAGCACCAGTGAAGTGAATGTCTACATTTATGAACAATCTTACAAGTGCTTTTAAAAGCACTTTAAAGCGTATACCGTTGCCTTGCCCTTTCACGACATTTATTTTCTTTATGATTTGGTCGTGAATTTAATGCAAAGTTAAAAAATTAAAAGTAGATTTGCCTGCCTCCGTGCATGGGGCTAGATTTTTAATTTTAAAATTTTTTTTTTTTGAATTTGACAAAGCCATCCTTATTTATTTGTTTTAATAAAAATAAAAATATTTATAAAAAAATTAAATTATTTTTTAATTTAATTAGAGTAAATTTTAAATCTCAAACTTTTTTAATACTATCTTTAAAAGATTATATAAATTAAATCAACTAATACCCATTTTTAATATTACTATAATTAATTGATTTCAAAATTGATACATACATACACATGTATATATAAATTAAACCGTTTTTCAATTTAATCAAAGCAAATTTTAAATTTCAAACTCTTATAGTACTATATCTAAAAGGTTAATGAATTAAATCAATCAATACCCATTTTTAATGTTACTGTAATTGATTGATTTCAAAATTGACACATATGATACATACATAAGTGTATATATGTATTACTAGATGAATTTTTAAATTATATGATATGTCTATTTCTATTTCATGTTTTTTTTTTTTTGGTTATTGTATTACCTATAAAATCGTATCCTTTTTTAATTAAAAAATTAAGAAAAAAAAAAAAGAAGTGTCTTTGCCGGATATGAAAAGTAAGCATATTCCATGACCAATTAACAAATTCATATCAAAATTATTTTATTGTTTGATGAAATATTATCTACAATTACAAACACGTGATATTATATTATTAAATATTTGCATAAATTTCAAAAAATATATTTAAATTAACTCAATAATATAAAATAAACTAGTACTGTGACTAAATTATTATTATTATTTTTTTATAAGATGTAAAAGTAGTCGAGCATGATAAGAAGCCAATCATTTTCACATTACATGGAACTATTGGTGGATATGATTAGTGTATAATTCATTGAAGGTGTTTGATTTAATCTTACTTAAGGCTAATTAATTAGTATTTAATTATAGTTATTTGATTGAATAAAAGTCGTATCTGCTTTTAAAAAAGTTAATAATGCAAGTGCTTTTAGAATCGATTTTAAGCTATCAGAATCTTGAAAAGATAAAGGAAATAGATTGTGTTTGACAGTTTGAGCTAATAATGCAACCTTTAGTAATTATAGTTTGTTTAAAAAGATTCTTTCGATTAATCACTAATTAATAATTTTTTTTAAATAATATAATAAAATATATGTATATACATAAAAAAAATTAAATTTTTTTTAATTTTATATAAGTTTTATATTAATTTTTTAATTATTACAATAATAAATTTTCAAATTTTAAATTATCATATCTAATATAAATAATTAATAACAAATTTAATTCTTTATTTTTCTAGTATAAAATCTGATTCAAAAAATTATATTCAATAAACACTAAATTTAATTAAAAAATTTTATTAACAGTGATATTTTGACATTCCACGTTTTAAATATCTAATGCTATGAATTTTAAGTATTATAATTATTTATTTTAATTTTTTTTATATTTTAAATTTTATATTAAAAGATTAAAGTCCATGAAATGTATATTAGCTTGTTACTGTTATCACTTTATTATTATTATTATTATTATTTTATAATTATTCAAAAGCAAAAACGTGATGCACGGTGACTTATAAAAGTTCAAAAGATTCTTCATCTAATCACTTACCAATAATTGCCGCCAAATAGAGCAAAAAAGTGTGTGTCAATATATATATATATATATATATATATATATATTGATATTTTGTTTTACTAAAAAATTAAAAGCTCAAATTTTATAATTTTTTTATTAAAAACTCTACTAATATAAAATATATTTCAAAAAAATTTATTAAAAAACTATACACATTAAATTTTAAAATTTATTATTAATTAAAAAATTTTGTTAGCAACGGTAATTATTTATATTAAATTTTAGATATATCATACATATATATACACTATTGAAATAATATAGGGTGTGTGTAATGGACCACCCCATATGAATGAAAAAATGGTCCCAAATGGAGTATGATAGACTATATACTTCTATTTTTGTACCAAAATGTTCCAAGCTAGCAGTCAAAAAATAAATGATACTTACAAACATGCATAAATTTCAACCACAAACTTGGTATCTCCCCCAACATAACAACAACAACTTTAAGACATAGATAGGATATGTCTTAGTAGCTGCTAGCTAATGAATTGGCCGCAAAATAGTGTGGTTTCTTTGGCCAATTTCTTCAAGCATGCATGAAGCTAGGCAGAAGAAGGCATGAATGACCATTTGTGGTTCTAAGAGGTTAAGGGTTATCATGTATACAAAGCCAAACAACAAAAGCAAGTTGAAGAGACATGGGCAAGCCAAATCTATTGCAATTGTTTGTTTGGTTGTCTTCAAACCTATATATACTTCACCTTCATTAGTTTCATCCTTGCTTGCTTGGTGGAATTGTTTATGTTCTCCAAACATAGTATTTTTGAATATGACCTAATTTTTAGTACTGTTTGTTTCATTTCCTATCTCTTAAAGTGGTACAAGAAGTTTGGAGTTTGAATTCCTTTATGTATTAAACATTGAGATTTGTGGGTGTATTTGTGTCATCCAAACACATCCTTAATTACCCATTTCTCTTGAACTATATAAGTTTCTTCTCTCTTCCTTTCCTTGTTCCTCAAACACAAGCATTATTTGTGGAGCATAATATGTATCAAGATGTGATGCTTGGCTTGCACAAGGAAACACAAGATGTGATGGTGCTTTCAGCAGAATCACCTTTTGTTTTCTTGTGTCTTCACAAGCGCTTCTGTATGCACAAATATCTCTTCCCACCATGTGAATATTTTCAAAGCACAAAGCTTATCACCTTGCTTGCCAGCATGCACATCATCACTTCACACATCACTTCATTTTTGGACCCACTGATGTTCGGATTTTCTCGGGAAAATTAAAGGGGAAGAGAAAGAAGACATTCATTGATCAATACTACTGATATTTTCCTTTAAAATAAAAGATTGATGTTACTCAAAATTAACACAAATAATTGAGTGTATGAATACGATTGTGATCATTTTCATAATCCGTACCTATAATGTTACCGTACCACTAGTTGCCGACAGTAGTTGAACATGAATTATATTTGATTAAATGGCCGCCAAAGTAGCAATCAAATTCAATCAACAAATTTCAAAAAATTGATAGGTTGATAATCCGACCCGGTTCAGAAATGGGTATTCAACAAATAAAAAGATAAATACAAAACTAATTAATTTAATTAATTGATTAATTAACTAAAACAAATAACACAAGGAAAGATAAATTAAGAGAAGCATCACATCCACATGACACATGCCTAATTTGGCTTTTAGTATATCAAATCCATTGTAATCAAACCTAATTGACAAGTTTATAGGTATACCTAGCAATTAAAATGGAATTATTTGTATGATTAATGGAGAATCATTGAGCAAATCAATCATCAATTGATGAATCATAATTTTATTTATACATTCGCAAGCTAATTGCCAAGAATCATACTTGAGGGCAAACTTCTAGAGAGTTAGAAGGGCAATGATTATAATTTTGTAATTTTAATTGAAATGATTATAATAGATATTAGTTTGGATATAAATTCAAAATAAATCAAGATATTAATAAAAGTATTAATTTAAATGAGGAGAACAAAATCTCAAATGATGGCTATTTGAAGAACTTTTTTTGTTTATTAAATGGTATAAACCCCCATTTAAAACTATATTGCATGTATAATTTAAAAGAAAGTTGGGTAGGTGTATCTATCAACATTAGGTATATTTCAAAATTTCCTTTTGTCTATTACACTATCAAACCACATGCAAATTATTGTTGTTGAGTACATAATTTTAAAAGAGAATTAAGTATATGTCTATGAGCATGCATGTGGGCACTCTTGTTAGCAAGAATATTTTTTATGGTGATCAAATGAAATGGAATTACTGCAGGCAAAAAGATGAAGGTATTATTATTATTATTATTATTATTATTATTATTATTATTATATCCTTTAGTGTAGTATGTGAATTATGAAATAAAAAATTTGAGACAATTAATAAAATTTTAAATAAACAATATAAAATAGTTGAAATATAAAATATAAAAGGTGAATAATCAATGTAAAATTTAAAATATATAACATAACAAATTTAAAATACGAATATAAAATTTATAATAGTTAATGCAAGAATTGAAATAGTTGAATGTATTTTATCTGTAATGTCTCGTGGCCAAACACAGTTTTCAAAGTTCAAACTTCCGAGTTCTAAAATATGTAATTCAATATTTTTTTGTTGTGTAACAATTTGGATTAGATATTGATAACAATTTAATTTATACGTAGTATTAAAATATAAAATTAAATATAATCAATGAATGAAATATGGAAGTATTTACCATATATTTATAACTAGAAACTAGATAAAATTATTTTTTAATTAATAAAAAATTATTTAAAATTTTCTCTGTCTCTCTCTCACGCGCATGCGTGCATTCGCTCGAATTATTGTGTATCTATTAATTAATTGACAAGAGTACTAGTAAATTAGCTAATAACTTGTATTAATTAATTAATATAAATCTAGTTCCATCAATTGATTGTGATAATCATATTTTTTGTAGTCTCTTGAATTGTTGCTGTTTCTCATTTTATTTTTCTTTATTACAAAGAAAATGATTGTTATTTAATCTTCACTAATTGTGAAGAGAAAGATTACCCATCTTATAACTAGATCACATCTTTGAGTATATCACAATATATCTTTTATATATATATATATATATATATATAGCAACTATTGATACCCAAAAACAAAATGCTAAATTTCGAAAAGCAAAAAATTTTCATTAAACAACAATGAACCCTAATTATGAACCATTCGAGGATATCTGCCATTACTAGCAAACACAATTAATGTTTATTGATTGGAGCCGATTTTAAGTTTCTACCTTCATTAATAATGTACCCAAAACAAATATGTTGTAGTCCTATGAATTTTTTCTTTATTTTGAAAGTGAAAATGACAATCCATAAGCAAAGGAAAATAGTTTTAATGTTAATTCAAAAATAATTTAAATTTTAAGTTAATTATTTCAACTCTCGTGCTTTTTATTTTAAGTTTTATGCTACAAAACATCAAATATAAGATACATTTAATTTTTTTAATTCTTGTATTAACTATTTTAAATTTTATATTTATATTTTAAGTTTTATCTATTATGTATTTTAAATTTTATATTAATCATTTTAATTTTTATATTTTATATTAATTATTTTAAATTTTATATTTTATATTTTAAATTTTTTTATATAATTTATTTTAATTTTTATATTAATTATTTTAAATCTTTTTGTTAATGTATATTTTAAATTTTACATTAAAAGATGTAATATTTATAAAATTTATTTCAAGCAAGTACTGGTTCCATCTATGAATTATGTTAGGACATAAATGAGAGTAACGAAGTAGAAATTTAATGTTACGATCTGAATTTCTTCTTAAAAGATATATTTAATAAGGTGTGTAGTACTCACCCCTATAAACTCTAAGGATACCCATTTTCAATGTGAGATTCCATTACAAGGTTCTCCACCCAATTTTGTGATGCCTTTATTATAGTCAGACTTCTTATATATCCCTTTTATTTTACTTATGAGATTTATGAATTTTTTATGAACACGTTCATTTTGCGTGAGTGTTTGACGAGACACCAAAGTCAAAATAAATTTGACTTTGATACTATTTGTTATAGGATGAGTCATTATCTCATTTCAAAAGACATGTCTAATAAGGTATATATGATATTCCGTTGGTCATTACTTTCTCCTTAAAATCAAGGGTGTGTAATAGTCACCCTTACAAACTCTAAGGATACTCTTTTCCTATCTAATGTGAGATTCTGTTATATACTTCTCCACCCAATTTTGTGACATCTTTGTCACAGTCGAGTTCCTTGCATCTCCATTATACTCTATTTCAAAACTTATAAAATTTTCGTGAACGTGTTCGTTGCGCGTGAATGCTTGATAAGATATTATAGTCAAAATAGGTTTGACTCTAATACCATCTGTTATAAGCTAGGTCATTATATTATTCTAAAAGACATGTATAATAAAGTGTATATGGGATTACGTTAGTCATTACTTTCTCTTCAAAAAATATGTTCTACTGTTAATCATTACCTTTTCCTCAAAAGACATGTATATGATCATTATCTTTACTTTCTTTTCAGAAGATATATCTATGGTCATTACTTTCTTTCCAAAAATATATGTTCATTACATTCTCTTCAAAAAAACATGTTTTACTATTGACCATTACTTTTTTTTCAAAAAATATGTTCATTACCTTATCTTCAAAAAATATATTTAATAAGGTGTGCAATACCTATTTTTATAAATTTTAAGAATATAATTTTTTTATTTAATATAAAATTTTATTACATTATTTCTCATTCAATCACTTAAAGATGTCTTTTTTTTTTTTTTATTTAACGTGAGATTCTGTTGATCATTATCTTTTTTTTCGAAGGCGATGTCTAATAGAATGTACAATATACATCCTTATAAATATTAAGGTTACCTCTTTTTAATGCAATGTGAAATTCCTATAGATTAACCTTAACAGTGACATGACCTAGAGCGGTCACTAATCACATAACGCTGGTGGACCCTATGGCTCGTTCCTCCCAACAGACCCAGACCCAGACCACACTATCTCTTTCGCTTGTTCCGTGGGCCTTTTTGGCTCTTTTCTCTCTTCATTTGCTACCCGACACACACTCGCTCACCCTTCATTCTCAGTCCTAGCCACCTTGCCTTCTCCTTTTATAATCCCTCCAGATTTTCCCTTCTTCAACCAATCTTTTCTCTCTCATTTCCCTTAATTAACACTTATACGAAGAGTTTTATTTATCCTTTCCTTCTTCACCAACTTCTCCTCCCATGGTTCCTCTCTTCTCACCATGCCCTCTCTGCCCAGCCTCCCCTTCTCCCTCCCAAGGTTTATCTCTTCTTACACTTTCAATATCTCTGTCTGTGTCTGTGTGTGTATAGATATATAATTTACAGAATATATCTAAGGCAGTTTTCTTGATGTTTAGGATTATATTTGATTATTATTGCCATTGCAGGTGGATTGGATTGTTTAGCAGCAAGAATTCCACAGATGAAAATGTTGATAACGATGGCAGCAGCGACGAAAACCCAGTTCCTCACAACTTCGAATGCTACGCCTGCACACAAGTAGGCGTTCCCGTCTTTCACTCCACCAGCTGCGACAACGCTCACCAGCCCGAATGGGAAGCCTCCGCCGGGTCCTCCCTCGTCCCAATCCAGGCTCGCCACGGCTCGAAGAAGATTCTCGGCCAGGCTCCGTCCAAGGCCCACCGCCGCTTGTCATCAGGACCCTTCGGACACGTATTGGACCCACGTAGCAAGCGCGTGCAGAGACTCAACCGCGCGTTCCTTCTAGCACGTGGCATGTCATTAGCCGTCGATCCTTTGTTCTTCTACGCTCTCTCGATCGGCAGAGGCGGTGCTCCGTGCTTGTACATGGACGGCGCCTTGGCGGCAATCGTGACCGTTCTTCGCACGTGTGTGGATGCCGTTCATTTGTTCCATTTGTGGCTCCAGTTCAGGTTGGCGTACGTGTCGCGTGAATCACTCGTTGTCGGATGCGGCAAACTCGTGTGGGACGCACGTGCGATCGCCTCACACTCCTTCCGGTCCCTCAAGGGCTTCTGGTTCGACGTATTTGTGATTCTTCCCGTCCCTCAGGTCAGTACCGTTAATAATTTCAAAATGTCTGAATTTACTAAGATGCCCTTGCAATGATAGACTGAGGTGGAATGACGCATTTCGTACGGATCAGTTCAGAAAGCATACCTGTCGTGATACAGCGTCGGCTTTGATCCAAACCGACGTGATCATCTTAGCTTCCTTTTGTTTCGACTTAGGTTTACCCGCCAAGCTGGACGAGTGTTTCGCACTCGCTACTATATTTCGACACCTGTCCGTCGTCGAGTTTTCACGACAATCAATGTAATCGAGTTTAGGAGAGTTCGATTATCATAAATGGCTAGTTTTGTTTTGTGGCGGATTTGAAATTTTGATGATGATCTGGAATTTCTGATCTTATCTTATCTGATCTGATCCAAGGGTGACCAGGCTAATACTGAAAACAGAAAGTGGGTTCCACAATAATTGCATTTCCCTTTTTGGGATTTTGGGCCACTGTAATAATGATCTTTTGATGGGCAGCTTTCTGATTTTTGGAATGCCTACTCCAGTTTCTTTAACTTGCTTCTTTCTACAAAAGGAAAAAGAAGTTAATAGCTGATATATATTAGCCAAGTCGGTTTGTTGCATGTATATTCATTATACTTTGGTTTTTGCAGGCAGTGTTTTGGCTAGTGGTACCGAAATTAATAAGAGAAGAGAGGATCAAATTAATAATGACAATAC
>CP135558.1:4995033-5030157 GCA_032402905.1 Khaya senegalensis | reverse complement strand
TTCCAGTACTCAGCCACCTCTGGAAGGCCATTGCACTCACAGATGTAAACCAGATTCAAAATATCCTTCTGGAAGCAGGATCCACCAAACCCAACACTAGCGTTCAAGAACTTGGGCCCAATCCTTGAGTCCGTACCAACAGCAAATGATACCTGACTAACATTAGCTCCAGTTGCCTCGCAGAGTGCTGACATGGCATTAACAGATGAGATCCTCTGAGCCAAGAAAGCATTGGCTGCAAGCTTTGAGAGCTCTGCAGACCAAAGGTTGGTGGTCAAAATTCGGCCTTCAGGAACCCACTGTGCATACACATCTTTCAATGCTTTGATAGCCTTCTGGCCATCTGGTGTCTCCCGGCCTCCAATGAGGACCCGATCTGGGTTAAAAAGATCTTGGATTGCAGTTCCCTCAGCAAGGAACTCTGGGTTAGAAAGGATTTGGAATTTGATTCCCTTGCTGTTGTGGGTCAGAATTTTTTCAATTGCCTCCGCTGTTTTCACTGGGACTGTTGATTTCTCAACAACAATTTTGTCAGATTTTGAGACATCAGCAATCACACGGGCAGCGCTCTCCCAGTATGTCAGATCTGCAGCTTTGCCAGCACCAAGACCTTGCGTTTTGGTTGGGGTATTAACAGAAACAAAGACAATATCAGCCTCAGATACATGCTTCTCCACATCTGTGCTGAAAAAGAGGTTCCTGCCTCGGCACTGCTTCACCACACCATCAAGTCCTGGCTCGTAGATGGGGAGCTGGTCACTGTTCCAGGCATTGATCCGAGAAACAGAGATATCAACAACAGCCACTTCAATGGACGGGCATTTAAGTGCAATGACTGCCATTGTAGGCCCCCCAACATACCCAGCACCAATGCAGCAGATCTTCACCATTTTCCTTTACAATTGATATGACCTGAAAAAAAAAATACAATTTATACATGAGAAAACAAGAAACAGAGCAAATATAGCCATTTCTGGTATTTTCAAAACACATGACTTACTTTCACAGACAAAATAGCAAATCCAGAAAATGGATCTGGAATTTGCAAACTAGTCCAATCGAACTACTAGGTCAAACAGAACTTAATTCATCATAAAATCGCCGAAATGATAGTTTCTTTTTCGTCCTTTTTTTTAATTTCAAAAGAACCAGTTTTCTAATACTTCGACCAGCCAAGCAATCATATTACATGCAATACAGTCATTACTATCCATGCGTGGTCCATCATGCATACCTCAATCAACAAGTTGGATTTATATACAAACAGAATACTTTCTATGCAACCATTTTCCAAGATCTTATCTGATTAACGCCATTTGAGTCTCGTAAAGCAGTAGGAACAAAACAAAATTTGCTTATGATTCAAGTCAATTCGAAGACTCCAAAGTATCTTCAAAAACAAAATTAAGAAATGAAAAGTCCTTTTTTTTTTAAGAAAAATGCCCCAGTTAAAGCTACATAGATACCTGATTCAGTTCAAACAAAAAACGCAAACAACTACCCTCAAAACTCAACCAAACGCAACAAGATCTGAAACCCAATTACGAAATCGCAACAACACTCCAATACGAAATACAGATCTGCACATAATTCCTCTAGATCCATCACCAGTTCATTCGATTCATATCAAAAACAGCTAGCATGAAACCCAACAAATCAAATAATCCACAGATCTAAACAACACAAATACATCACATTCAGATCCGCAAAGCGCAAGAACAATCAGCATACACGATATTTTACCTCTCAAACTTCGGCTCTCTACGGGAGAAATCAAGAGAGATGAAAACTGTAAATAACTATATGAATGCAAGCAGAGCCGGGGGGAACATATATACTCAACGCAAGTCCAGGATCTGCTCCTAACTTTTACTAAAATGACAACAGTATCCTTCATTATTCTTACCATTTTAACTGTTCGTGTGGAGCTGTCGGAGAAGGGTAGAAATGTAAATTAGAGCTGTCAGTCAGCCAATCGAATTGACTGTAATGCCCCACAGATTTCTCCACGCGGTTTCTATGCTGGGGGAATTGCCTGTAATGCACGAACTTGTAACCTTCCCGGATATTGCGAAGGTTTAGCTGTAAACTTGTTAGTTTATAAGTGTAATTAAGTCTTAATGAAGTGGATGTTAGTTTAGTTAAACCCATCTACTTGTTATGTTAGTTTAGTTTAATTTAGCTTCAATGATAAAAGATTTATTCGAGAGTTTTTAAAAAAATAAAAATAAAAATAAAAAAATAAAAAATTTAAATTTATTATTAAATTAATATTAATATCGATGTAATATTTATACTTAATAAGTTAAATGAATAAGTAATAAGTAATATTAATTGTGGAATAAAATTTTTTTAATTTAAATATTAATTTTTAATTTACAAATATACCCTAATACAAAGCATATTCCATTGAATATTAATCATGATTGTTGATTATTTTACACTTTAGTTTATAATAATTAATGACCTTTTCCAAGTAATGATGCTACCCAACTAAAACTTATATTTTTGACCACTAATTAATTAAAAGTAACCCCATTATAAATAAATTACTATGTTTGCTAATTAAAACAAAGTTGGTAGAAAATGTCTTTCAAAAACAAAAATTAAATTAAAATTAAGGAATGATTAGGCATAAGTGATAGCTAAGTGGGCAATGATTTCAATGTGCAATTAGGGTATGAGGATGAATTTGGCAAAGTAATTCAACAATTGTTTTAGGTAAAGGGATTGAAGGGACAACTTGAACTCTAAGAATGAACTTGCTTAAGAAACAAAAAAGAATTTGAGTAAAGGTGAAGTCATGCATTAAACTAGAACAATTTGGAAGCCTAGAAGAAGTGAATCAATGGAACTTGGAAATATCATTTTTATCATGACAAGTAATCATTATCACATTCAAATTCAAAATTTAATAAAATAAAATAATAAAATAATTTCACATTCGTGTACTTTTTATCAAGTTAAAATATTTATGTGAGATTATGCGATGCATTTTTATATAACATAATTTTTATTAAAAATCAAATATTTGTACTTTTAAAAATTAAATTTGATATAAAATTATACTAAATTGATATTAAATTACTTAAAATTTAAATTTTAAAAGTACAAATATTTCAAAAAAATTATTTTTAAGTAGTAAATTTAAGTGATATCAAATTTATTGCCAATAAATTATTTGTAATCTCTCCTAATAATAAAAGAACTCTTGTGTAATGCAAGATTGTAAATTGGAATAAAGAAGTTGGCCCATTTGGCCCAAAATGAAGATGAAGTTGGTGACTAAATTCTAAAGAAAAGGCTTTTGGTAGGCCCAATAAATTTTTTTGGGCTCTTATAAAATTTATAAAAGGACTAACAATAAATAGATATTTAATATTTTATAAAATAATAAATTTAATTATAAATCAATTTAGGCAAGTTTGGTATTTTTATTATTTTTAATTTTATTTGATTTCAACATTTTAAAATTGATTAGTTCAAATTAATTATCAATTTTTTAATTGAATTGAACTAATATAAATTTAAACCAAATTTAATTAAAAAAATAAAAATAAATTTATTTACAAGATTAAAAAAAATTAATGAGTGATGACCAGGTCGTGATTGTAATTTGATAAATAATCAAGGGTATATTTGTATTGTTGCTTGATTAATTCGGCATCCTGCAACCGGCCCAGCCGTAACGGTTCTTTATTTTTGTTAATCAAATCAATCTGAACCCTTAATTGCTTTCCTAATCAGCCAATCCGACGGTCACAATAATAAAATTTCAAATTAATAGATCAACGCCTTACATAAACAACCACGCAGAAAACTAGCCGTTGCACAGAGCGTCCTGACTCTCAACGTTCCTTTCTCTTCTCTCTCTTTCAATTATTCCACCCGTTCATTCATTCGTTCATTCAACACAGAAAAATCAAATCAAAACCCCAACTTTCTCTGGCTTTCTCTCCTTTTTTCATCGAATTAACAAAATCCCATCTCTGTTTTCCAATTCTTTCTTGCGTTCTTGATCGAATTTTGGAATTAACAAAAACCCATCTCTGGTTTCCAATTCTTTTCTGAGTTCTTGATCGAATTTACGATGGAATCGAGTTTGGTTTCCAAGAATTCAAAGCCAGTGACTCCGGTGAAAGACCGTGAAAAGTCTAAATCCAAGATTCAAGAAACCAATAAATTTTCAGAGAATTCGAATCCTAATGTTTCTCATTCAAGCCCTGGAGTTAAACCCACAAGTTCGCCGTTAACAAAATCTGCAAAATCGCAGAAGTCAGCACCCAAAATTAAAAATCCTGTCGCTTTTCCTCCAAGAAACAAGCTTCGAGAGAGGAAGTTTGTGGTGGCGAAAAAGAATTCAAAGAAGGAAAAAGAGGGTGGCTCAGTTTCAATTGTTGAGTGTAAGTGCAAAGAAAGATTTGGTGCAGGGAATGCAAAGAAATGTCTTTGTGTGGCTTATCAGAATCTAAGGGCTTCACAAGAAGACTTTTTTAAGAAAGACGACAAAGGTGAATCGGATGATGTAAAGGAAGTAGGAGAGGAAATACAGAAGGGAAATTTGGAGGCTGAAAATCTGAAAAATGAAGATGGGTATGAATCGGATAATCAATATTTCAATGAGTGCGAATCACCAGGGCAAAAGGGTAGTTCAACGAGCAAGAGAAGGAGAGCAAAGTTGATGGAAGAAGCAAGAAAGAGTGCGCCCGAAAATGGTAAAGTGATGCATTTGGTTAAGGCGTTTGAGAAGCTCCTTTCAGAACCGAACTCGAAGGAAGCTTGTAGAAAAGAGGAAGACGAGAAAGAGTGCGTGAAGAATGATGTCAAGACGAAAGCAATGAAATGGGCATTGCCTGGACTGCAGCCTCCACCGCCATCTAAGGCGCCTGAGACTCAGGAGTCTTCTTGTTCTTCCTTTTGTTCATCAGATTTGATCTTGACTGCAGAGAATTTGGGGTTGGATTCTCGTGCTTCGGTTTCTTCTTCATGGGATAGTAGCCAAGGAAGGTTGGTAATGTTGTTTTGATTGATTCATTCCATTGGCTGAGCCTCACATATGATTTCCGTTTTATGTTTTCTTATATTTTCTGCTTGTTTCAGTATTTCTAGCAGGACTTCCAATGGAGGCCGAAGAAGCCGGAGAAATGTATGCTCCTCAATCACCCAAAGCATCGACTTATTTTTATGTGTGTGTTTGGTAAAATTTTCGATTATTATATGAACATTATGAATTGATGATTTTCGTAACTTTTGTTGAATTTTAGAGCTCTGAATCATGTGGGACAATGGGAAGTAGAAGATGGAAGAAGCAACAGCTTAAAATCACTTCTCAGAAACCATTTAAGCTAAGAACTGAGGTAAAAATTGTTTGAAATGAAAATTGATTGCTCAAGAAATATGAATACATAATTCCAGTGACTCTGATTGTGAGTGACTTTTGGTAATTTTTTATAATTATAGCAAAGAGGAAGAATGAAAGAGGAAGAATTTATGAAGAAGATGCAAGAAATGGTGCAAATGGAGGAGAAGCTGCGGGTTCCTATAGCACAAGGCCTCCCATGGACAACCGATGAACCGGAGGTGAGACCTTTCTTTCCAATATATAAAAGAACAAGTAATGCATGGTTTAGATTTGATGATGTATTGCTTGAATGTCATTAATCAATAACGACAGTGAGAAGATAGAAGTAGACAAAGCTAATAACTTTCTAATCAGCGTGCTTTTACATGTGAGGAGAGTTATAAAATTGAGCTTCAGAGTTTATTTTTTGCCAATGAGTTCATTTGTTCTGACTTTGTAATTTCAGTGCCTAATTAAACCACCAGTGAAAGAGAACACGAGGCCTGTTGACCTGGTGCTGCATAGTGATATACGGGCCGTGGAGCGTGCTGATTTCGACCAACAGGTATTTCCCTCATGCTTTCTCTCCAATGCTAGTTTGTCTACATGTTAAGCTGACTTTGCAGTTAAAAAGGCCAGTCAGTAGTTTGTAATAAAATCAATTTAAACCTTCTACTCGTGCATGTTTAATCCTAATAACTGTTTTCGTGCCAACAACTAAGATAGTAAAACTTTATCGGATTATAGTCATTTACCTTCTAGGTGTTTTGTTCTGGCAATAAATTTTTAATAGTTGTTTCTAATGTTAAAGATGTATGCAAATTTCTTGTGGCCCTTGAAGGTTGATGGGATCTTATACAAGATTTCCACAGCTAAATGTTTTGAATTGTTAGCATCTCTTAATAATTAATAAGCTGGTATCTATGGAAATGGAATGTGGGTTTTTTTGTGCTTGAAAGCTAATTTATAAATTTCTATTTACCATTGTGACTTCCAAGAAGGATGCTGATTACTTATGTTTCTATGTACGTGGTCATCAGGTTGCAGAGAAGATGACCCTAGTTGAACAGTACAAGATGGAAAGAGAAAGGCAGCAGAAGGTAAATGAAAATGCATGAGTATTGAGATTAGATTTCTGCCATGTATTTGTATGAAATTCTAATTCTGGCCGTTTGGTCTGTAGTTGCAAGAAGAGGATGAAATTAGAAGGTTGAGGAAGGAACTTGTTCCCAAAGCACAGCCCATGCCCTATTTTGACAGGCCCTTTATTCCCAGAAGGTGAAAGTAACATATTCTATATCATCTCTAGTGAACAATGACTTATGAAGTCTCAAGTCCTTTGAAGCCAAACTCGGCATTATTCATCACACTTAATAACAAGAAAGTCAATCTCACCACATCATCATGCCATCATCGAATTTCAATGAAATCAAAAATCATAAAACGCTTGGTGTATATGTGACAAGAAGTAATGTTATGTGATTGATGATATATAATAACGCATGGAGGATGGTCATTCTTACTAAAAGTTTCTCACTTAATGTTATATTCATCACAAAGTTTTGTTTTGGTTTGTTTTAGGTCAATGAAGCATCCAACAATTCCAAGAGAGCCTAAGTTCAAAATACCCCAACATAAAAAGATCAAATGTTACCTATCATGGAATGATATCAGCTCCTTCACTTACCAAGAGTAAAAGGTCATGATCAAAGTATTACTTTAGGCATCGTTATTCTTTTTAATATCAACTTCTGAATAATGTTAATTCTTTGATCCTTGATTCTTCATCTTTTGTGTTCCTTTTCTAATTTGTATATGAAGCAACCAATATAGTTGCTATTTTGATGCATGTTGTTGTCTTATTCCTTCAAGTAGTTAACACACACATAGTATTTGAATACTGCTCAATGATAGAGCTTGTATTAGTGCACACACATGTATACAAACATATATCTTTGTAATAACTCTTATGGTAACTACTAACCAAAATAGAAGATATATACGAATATACAATCGATATATGGAATATCGATGATCACACTAATACCCCTCTCAAGCAAAAGCATGGTACATAATTGAACACCTAACTTGCTTTAAAATACAATTAAAGTGGGTGGTGCTTTGCTCAATGCATTAGCATTTTTGAGATTAGGGGTATACAACAGTAATATGTTCCGATCATGGCTTCATGATAAGATTGAAAGGCCATGAAAATCGCAAAATTATACCACAAAGGATTTAGGGGCTTTAGGAACTTGGACATGTAAATCACAAAGTAATTGAGCTAACCATTAGAATTTTGCAGTGGTAACAACTAGAGCATGATATTCAATCTCTACACTGAAATGAGAAACAATGATTTTTTCCTTCAAACACCAGGATACCAAATAATCACCCAAAAACATATAATAACCAATGGTTGACCTTTGCGTATTCGGATAATCATCCCAATATAAAAAGATATGAATTTGGGCAAGATTAGGATAACTGAAAACCAAAGTAGGAGGTGCCTTTAACATAATGTAAGTATGCTTTAAGGCATGATAATGAGCAATCGTCAGTTCATACATAAACTAGTAAATGAAGTTTACATTATATGATATATTCAGATGATGGGACGGTGAGATATTGTAAAATACCATGTCACAAGTCACAAATTTGAAAATTTAAAAAGAAGCAAAAGTAGGAAAATGGGCTTTGGGCTTGGCACCATAAGCCCAAGATCTCTAGAGCTTTAATTGTTTTAAAAGTTGTTTAATAACTTGCTCAACTTTTACAAAATTGTGTAAGGTTGGTGAATTGCATGAACAGTAACATATGCAAGTTGTGTAGAGAATTATGGAGAAGAAATTCTAACCCTCTAAAGTGATAAAAGAGGTACAATCTTAGCATGATAATGAGCAATCGTCAGTTCATACATAAACTAGTAGATGATAAGATGGCGAAATATTGCAAAACACCATGTCACAAGTCACAAATTTGAAAATTTTAAAAGAAGCAAAAGTAATAAAATGAGCCTTGGGCTTGGCCCAAGTCTATAGCTTTAATTTTTTTAGAAGTTGCTTAATAATTTGCACAACTTCTACAAAGTTGAGTTATAATATGACACAAGTTAAGCAAATTTAGTGAATTACATGAACAGAAACATATGCAAGTTCTGTAGAGAATTATAGAGAAGAAATTCTAACTCTCTAAAGTGATAAAATAGGTGCAATCTTAGCTATTTATTCTAGGCCTCCAACTACTAAATAAGGGACCATCACTTTAATTTTAAGGCATCCAAAATGATCAAAACTTATCTACCCAAACCAAGCCTAAAAATTTACTTATTGTACACTTGTATCTTTCTTATATAATTATAGTTCTTCTTGTTCCTTGTGTGTTTCTTTTTACTTTGTTGTTACTATTAGTTTATTTATGCCACTAATATTTTTTTAGTTAGCTATCGTGCAATAAATAATGCTTGTTTAGTTAGCATTACGAGTTTATGTCTAGCTTTATTGCCATTATTAGCTTATTTATGCTATAGAGCTTTCTTTGTTAGTTCTCATATAACAAATAAGGCTTGCTTAATTAGTATTGCGAGTTTAAGTCTACTTAAGTACTATATGGGTAATCGTCGAAAGAAGCATATTCCATGATAGTTGGTATTAGAGCTGTGTTATGCTCCTAGGTAACATCAAGTTGTATGAGAGAAACAATGGCCACACAACCTTAAGCTACTATTAGTGTAAAAGTGTCACAAAAGTAGGCTCGCGAGTAAGAAGAGTAGCGCGACCAATGCATGCATAATAAGTTTATAGCCCCTCCTTTTGAATTTATTGAGCTTTATATTGCTAGTTTGGGATAAGTTTGTTTAATTTAGACTCTAACTTTGATAACCTAGACAATCGTCTTGAAAGTTTAAAGATAAAGTATGTTAAGGTCACTAGGACCTCTGGGTGTTTTTTTCTACTTTGTTATCATTACTAGTTTATTTACACCATTAACACTTTCTTTATTGGTTCTTACATAATAAATAAAATTTGTTTAATTAGTGGCGTGAGTTTAAATTTAACTAAATATTATACAAGTAATTACTGAAAGAAGCACACACCATGTTAGTTGGTATTAAAGTTATATTATATTTCTAAGCAACATTAAATCGTACGAAAGAAATTATGGCCACACTGCCTGAAATTACTACTAGTGTAGAGGTGCCACAAAAGTAGGAACACATGTGAGAGGAATAGTGCATTAGGGCAAGTGTAGTAAATCCATAACTCTTTCTTCTGAATTTATTAAGCCACGTGTTACTAGTTTGGAATAAGTTTGTCTAATCTAGACTCCTACTTTAATAACCTAGATAACTGTCTCAAAGGTTTAAAGACGAAATATGTCAATGTTATTAAAGCTACCAAGGAGTCTATCAAAGAGTAACTCTTTTTGTGAAAAACTTTTCTCATTTTAACAAGAAGTTATTATACTGCACTACATGACTTCATTACGGCTGAGTTTCGATTTGTCATATAGAAGAGAAGGAAATCTACTCAGACTAGTGCAACTTTAACTAGCATCATGAGTAAAGAATATTGAATTAAAGTGCTCAAGCCTATGACTTACAATGGCATAATGGCACCCAATTTCCTTTTCGAACTTAAATAATACTTCAATGTCATCAATGTGAGGGATGATGCTACAAAAGATAATAGCTCACTAGCATACCTTTGCAATGCTGCACTCTTGTAGTGGCAGTTTAGCTCTAATGAAATCTAAAGGAGTTTGCGCCATCAAAACATGACAAGACTTCAAGAATGAACTTAAGAAACACCTTACTTTTTGCAATGCCAAACTCAAAACTCATAATCACTAATGTCAGCTTGTATTCACTACCTTAACACTTGAAATAATTGACCTAACTGACAAAGATATTCTCTTTTACTTCATTGACAGTCTTAAAGAATGGTATGATATCTATAAGCCACTAACCCTCAAAGGTCTGAAGGCAAGGCTGTTTGTGTGCTACTTGACACGAGAGCAACTCACAACTTCGCATAAAAAACTAAGGTTAAGTGTTTAAGCCTTAAAGTAATTGAAAAAAGAGACACCATTTAAAATGTAAAAAGCTTACCTACCAAATTGATTGTCAGCATTGCTAAAGCTATCTTAACAAGTATAAGAATTTGGCAGGGGAATTAAACATTTTTATCACACCCATGGATGAATTCTAAGTCGTCATTGACATGAAATTCTTTAACTAAATCCATGCCTTTTTGTTTTTAACCACCAACTTCCTTCACATCTTTAATGGGATTAAAGCATGTACAATTCTAATGGAAAGCATAGCTGACCTACAGGCTAAGATATTATTTGTCATGCAATTTAAGAAAGTGTAACCTTAGCGTTTTAGTCTCTCTTCGAAATCATAATGATAAAAAAGATGTGACAATCCTCAAAGGCTCAATATCCAAGTTGGGTAAAGCAAATGTCATTATTGATAAACAAAATTGCAACACAGAGTTTGCTACACTAAGTTTTAGTCAACAATAAAGCAATATCATTAACTACATTAAATTTAAAATACGATCCCACAATGAAAAATCTGATCAAGTTGGCAAGTAAGGGGAAAATTTAGCACTTTTAACTTAAAGACAAATTATACCATCGGAAGGCGCTTGTTCATGCCAAAATGGAAAAATTTGTGTAGAGAAATAATAAAAAAGTGTCATGATTTGACGTAAGTTGGTTATTCTAATATGACATGCACTCTATCCCTCACTCAAAATTTTATTATTGTCCATAAATACAGGATGATATTAAAGGATATGGAGAACTTTGTTATCTTATAGACATACAAGAAAAGACAAAATATCAAGTACCAGCAAGGTTATTTGATTTCATTATGGCCTTACTAAAATTAGAAGGATGTGAAAGTATTAAAGTGGTGGTTAACTGTTTTAGTAAATGTGTCACATTCATATCAATTTTAATAGATTGCACTATAAAGGAAGCAATTTAGTTGTTCCTTAAATATGTGGTAAAGTTATTAGTGAGTGCTGCAAGGCATTATGAGTGATTGAGATTCTCAATTTATAAGATGATTTTAGATAGAACTCTTTAGATTGATTCAAAATTTTTGACAAGCTTTCACTTTTGAGCAAGTCGATAAATGATGTAATTTAATAGCCTATTTAAGTTATACTTAAAACACTATGTTAACGTCCATCAATGAGATTGGGCAAAATTACTCAATGTGGCCTAATTTTTATGTGATCTCTAAAAAAGTGAGGTTACCAATAAGAGTTTGTTCAAGTTTATAATAGAATAACAATTAATAACCTTAATTGTTATAGCTTCAACCTATAGAGGTAGTAGCCTTATTGCTTACAAAATCGAAAAAGAATGGCACGAGGAAGCTGATATTACATGAGCATGCCTTGATAAAGCTATACACTACATAAAAAAAATAGGTGAATATCAGGAGATGACATATTGAGTTCAAGGAAAAAGATCTTGTACTCGTTAAATTATTATCCCTATAATTTAAGACATTCTGACAAGTACACAATGGGTTACTAAGAAAATAAAAGGAACCATTTTCTATTAATAAACGTATCAACAAGGTCTCCTATCAACTAAAAATGCCATAAAAACTCAATATTCATTCAGTCTTTCATGTAAGTCTTTTTACACCTATTATAAAGTATGGAAGACCAAGAAAGAAGTATGTCTAAAAGAACGCCAACAGCCATTATCATCATATTTCATAAAGACGTGGAATGCATTCTTACAGATTGTGTGATTAAAAAAAAAGGTGTTCAATTATACACTAAGCATTTGATCAAGTGAAAAATCTCATCGATAATGAAACAAGTTAGGAATGAAAAAGAACTTTATGGCAGTTTGTGGAACATATACAATAATTCAAGAATGAAGGTGTGATAGGATTACAACATGCCACTAAATAGTATGTTGTAAATGACAAATATGACCAGTATACTTAGGATTAACATACCCTGGAGATTATTCCATATATACCTCCTCAAATAAAAACTTATAAAGAAAGGTATTGTTTACATCTAATAGATGAAAAGATCAATTGAACATAGCAATAATAGATAAAATGGTTTTGATTATGGTAGGGCAAATTATAGGATTGAAAATACCTTTAAAGTTAAGACCTTGTACTTATAAAAAAACCATGAGCAATAAGATTCATTTTATGATACTCAATAGAACCATCTAACTACAATTTTATCTTAAAGATTGATGTACAATCAATAACATTGTGAGACAGAAGTCAAGGGATTAAAACTCATATCTGATTGGTCTTAAGTGTCACTAAATTAATATAATAATTATTTCATCATTTCAAGTTGTTAATAAAAAATAAATTCTTTGTAATAATAAGAATGAGAAAAACATGTGACAATTTAAAAGTTTGGTAGAGCACAAACTTGGTAATAGAGCTAATTTTGAAAATAATTAAAGAATATCTATACAAATCAAAACTCGATTTATACGATAATAAAAATAAGTTATTCAAGCATTGTATTATTATAGGCTAAATAGGTCGTAGCTCACTATTAAAGTACCATTTTTAATCCCTTATATCTTGATGGATCAATAAGTAAAAACTTTAACTTTGTTACGTGCATTATGTTTATTTTCTTATTTTTCTTTTCAATGGTAAATTTTCATATAATCCCTTTTACCATATAATTGACATACCACGAAAGCAACTGAAGAAGCTTGTCCCAAGTTATTAGATTGTATGAAGACTACCTAGATGAGTTATTACTATGCTATTTAAATGACTTGTCTAGAGTTAAAGGAGATTTGTTGAGCAACAAAAGTTTTAACCGAAGAAGACAAGTTATTAACCAAATGAGTACATAATTCGTCACTGCTTTTAGATCAAATTAACAAGATGAAGAAATGGAGTTTAAGATTGCATAAAGGCAATGAAATGAGCAAATTTTGAGCTAAAAGCATGAATGACCAATGCATTTTTTTTAGTTTCATTGACAGGATGATCAATTTGGGCAACTTGCGCACAAAAAGCTTTGAAAAGATGAGCAAATTTGGTGATGCTATGATTCCATGTTGACAAGTTACAATTCGTCCTTAAAGTTGAATTTCTTTATGCTTCTAAAGGTGAGCAAAAGCAACCTCCAAAGCAAGCTAAGCCTTTCTTGCAATGGTCAATCTCAGCACCTTTTCCATGGCATCAATGTAGAATAAGTTAGACTAATCATCTAAGAGCCACGAATGGTAGGCTAAATTAGGATTGTTCTTGTTGCTAAAGTCACAAATGGTTTGAGCAGGAACCTCAATAGAACTATTAAGATATCAATCAACATGTTGACTAATAAGTAAAGGATTAAACTATTTCCCTGGATAGTTTGAAGAGGACTCATGTTTAATAATTAGTAAATGAACATTGTGTTAAGTAGAAATGTAGGTAAAAAAAAATAAAAAATATACCATTAGAACAAATGATTAGATTCTTTCTTATTCTTTTTATCATTGATTTTTAAACAAATATTAACATATGACATAATTAATAATTAATGATTTATATTACATACTAGTTAAATTTATAAATTAATTTAATATATTACAATATAAATTGAAAAGAGTAATATAAAACTAATCCATCATTATTAATTATCGCAATGTTAACATTTGTTTAAACCAATGATAAAAAATAAATAGAAGTATAATAAAATTGAAATATTGCTCACAGTTGGAGCATGTATTAGTGTATATATTATACAAATACAATAAACAAAAAAAGATATCTCTATAATATATCCTATGATAAATACTAACCAAAATAAAATATCTCTTTATAATATCGCCTATGATAAATACTAATTAAAATAGAAAATTTATAAAAGTATGCAGTCAATGTATAAAATACCGTTGATTATGCTAGCAATTTGTTACTTCACTTGGAAAAGTTTTGATATATCATTAGTTGGGTATGTTTGAAATCATGTGATTTACTTAAATACTAAGCACAAGAACTAAACAAAAATTAATAATTACTAAACATTTTATCCTTTTGAAGTTAAGTAGAAGTGCATGCAAATATCATTTGCTAATAGGAGTAGCAATTCGGATTAAAGTGTCGTACTTGTTTTAAGTTATATTCACATCATATCAAATAAAAGTTAACTCTAACCCAATCTATTTAATCATATTAAAAATTAAAAACTCTAACCTAACACAATTAATAAATAATTAAACGAATTATAATCATGTTACCAGTTTAACACACACATATATATTTTATATATTATAATATATTTTTATAATACATATGATATTGTATTCATAAATATTAATTAATTTTATTTTAATTATAACTAAATATCTTTTAAAATATAATAAATTATTTAAAAAATATAAATATTAAATTATTAATAAATTAATATATTATAATTATTTAAATAATTAGTTGTATCATAAATAAGTTCATATGTCATTAACTCTAAATTCAAATCAAGTACGATTATTAATTGTATTGTATTTGTTTATTTAATAATTATATTATATTTATCTATTTAATAATTATATTATTTTATATCAATCTAAACTTGTAAATTCGTATTAAATTTGTGTTAGTTTTATAAACCGTGTCAAAAATTGCCATCCTTATTTAGTAGACAAATTATGTGCCACTATTTAGCCAATAGAGTTACTCTGTTTTCTAACATTCATAATAGTAATTTAGTAGACTTCTTTCAAATTATTTAGTCGAAAAATTTTGTCAACTTGTAGCAATTGGTCAATGAAAAGCTTCTACGTACCTAAACATATCTAGGATTCCTTCCGACAGACTTAGAGAATGTTTGTTTCTGCTAGTCTCTTTACATGCTATGGCCATGCTTGCTGCTCATCTTTACAATTATCTTTCGCTTACAATGAGATTCTTGTATGAAACCATTCAATGAATGCACTGCTACCTCACGAAACCTAAATCTAACAAGCTCAAGTTTTCGTGGGATGCTTAAAAGGTACAGGTCTAGATCAGAAATGACGCAGATTTATAAAATACCACTACCACCTCACAAAGTCTAAGTCTAACAAGCTCAAGTTTTCGGGGGTTGGTTAACAGGTGCATATCTACACAAGAAGTGGCGCGGATCTGTAAATGGTGTAATCCCCATAGATGATTGGTTCTTACACTTTCCCGTTTGATTTCTGTGATGCAGATTCTTTTGGAAACCGATGCTCCATACAGCTATGCTCCATACAGTTTGCAGAACCAATGAGATGCCCATATGATCCTAGGCATAGGGATACCTCTGACGAAGGAAAAACTATTCGATTTGTGCATTACCTTATTGGCATACACGAATTATAAAGCCCGTTCTATATAGAACTTTATATTCTCACTATATGATAACTGTGAGACTGTTCATGAAACGTTAAACTTCATATTTAAAGCAATAGGCATACTGGAGCATTCAACCACTTTTTTAGAAGCTCGGGTCTCCTGTAAGAATGAATTCAAAGTACCAAGCACATCCCCATGACTTCAGATTGATTAATTGATGAAATCAAGAAAGAAACTAAGATGAGAAAAAAAAAATGCCTACATAAACAGCTTCTTTCGGATAACAGAATCTTATAGCGATACTGTAGAAAAATCTCAAGCATCTAAAAGCAACAAAATTGAAACCGTGTTTTATGTCTACACTTGGTTCAAAGCTTTCTTAACAATTCTGCAGCATCTCTCCCATTAACTAATAGAAACTTGCAATTAATTGAATTACAACTGTTGAACTGATTCAAGGAGCAACCACAATCCTCCCAGCAACTTGGTCAAGATCTCGTTGCCCACTGGATGTTATTTTCCTTCCTCTGATATTCAAGAAAAATAAAATTAGTATCAGCGTACAATTGGAACATCCCATGAATAGCTAGACAGAAAGAAACAGATAGGGCAGGACAGAAAAGAAGAGGCAAAAGAGGGGATGATGAACATGACGGCGTAGAATGAGGTGACAGCACCAAAGGAATAGAAATATCAGAATATAAACTTCACTCTATACCCAAAATGATCAACTATGAAAGATGATGAATGTTTTGAACAATATATCTAAGGCCTAAAGGTATCTAGTGATTACCCCTTGGTATCAAGCTCAATAATGTTCATGCTCTGCAACTGTTGAAGAATATGGCGTGTAACAGCACCACTCGCTTTGCAGAAATGAGGTGGACGACTTCCATTCCTCTTGCTTCCACCATAAATCCTCTTGAAAGCACCCACACCAAGACCTCCCCTCAAGTAGATTTTCCTAGCCATGGAGGCTGCAATAAAGTTAAATATAAGATATATAAACATAATATCCAGCTCTATCTCATTTGACTTGTCAGGCAACTTACCAGCTCTGACATAGTACCAGTCAGGGTCATAGGGAGCAAGCTCCTTAAATTGAGCAGTCTTGACAATATCGGTCCATGGGGGAAGCTCCATCTGTTTGGGGAAAAGGTAATGGATATAAAATTCATGAACCATTAAAGGAAAAACAAATGTTGCAGACAATAAGTAGAAATCAGCAAATAAAGAATGTCAATTTAATCGACAATCCATCAAAATACTTTTATACAAGTCATCTATTATTTGCAGCTCCTGACAAGAAATAACCACTAATAATAAACGCCCAGCAATTCAAGCAGTTCCATATCTTTAACAACACCACACTCCGTCAGCAATATACAATCACTGAAGGCATATTTGAACCAGCCAAAATCTATGTTAGTACAAACCATAACCAGGCATATTTAAAAGCAGCATCTTTAACATATCAATAGCAGCATCAAAAACAACTTTTTTTTTTTTTTTTTCTAGATGTATCAGGAGATTCTCAAAAATTAAACTAAGCGACACAAAATCATGCAAATAATTAGATTTCTATCTTCAACCACCTCAACCACAACCGAGATAATTTTAAGATTTAAATAACAAAGATCTCACAGGCAAAACCCCATGAAAACGCACATACTAAGGCTAAACAATATACAGAGTGAAAAAAATAAAAACTAGATCAACCATATAACATACAAGACATGATGCAAAAAGCTTACAATTTCTTCAAATAATCAATTAAAGAGTCTATTCAACTGAATGTTAAAAGCATTACATTTCATTCTCCAGAAACCACATAACACAGCAACAACAAAAAAAATAAAAAATAAAAAAACCCCACGACATAGATTTTTTCTTCGAAAAATGAAATTTGGGTATCCATCTACGCAGAGACGTATATACATGTAAAGTAATATGTAGAGATACCTTGCCAGATCGCTTGAGATGGGCAGAGTAAGCCTTAACGAACTCGTGAGGAGACACGTCCTTGACAGTCTTAGCAGTAGCCATGATCAATGCAGCGAAGAAGAGCAGGAGAGCAGTTAAAGTGCTAAGTTTTGCAACCTGTTATGCTGATATTGCTCTCTCACTCTCTGTCTCCCTAGGGTTTCCGCTCATTTGTTTCAGTGTTTTTGGTTAATATTAGGGTTTCTGGAGGTCGTTTTACTTGGATCCGACCCGGTTTAGTTGTTTGGATCCTTGGTCGTATTCTTTCTGTTGGGTTGGGCTGGACCCATGAATAATCAAAAGAAAGAATCAAACGACATCGTCTGTTGAAAACCGGGTTTTGTTGTTGGACTCTTGGTTCGATCTCTTTCCACTTGGGTTGGGCTGAACCCAATGGATGATCTCTAAATACACCCCTAATAAGAATGAAAGAGACGACGCCGTTTGTTGAATAACTAATTCAGCTGCTTTAACTCGAGTCTCGCGTTGCCTTCGTCGTTCTTCAGGTACTCTCGCCAAACCCTATAGCAATCGAGAGAGTGAAAAGGAAATTCAGACCAATTATTGAGTCAAAACGATGGCGTTCAAGCACCTCCTAACCCTAGCTCGCCGGTCCCACAGACCTTCATCCTCCGCCCTCCTCAACGCCGTTCGATCCTCATCAACTGCCTCTCCTCTCGCAACCTCGCCATCGTCACCGCCGCCGTCACCGCCGCCACCAAATGTCATGATCTACGACCGTCTCGCTGAATCCGTTAAAGAGAAGCTCAAAACCCTTGAAAACCCAGACCCGCGGTTCCTCAAATATGGATCCCCACACCCGACCCTTACTTCACACGCACACATCCTCTCCTCTCCCGAGACCAAAATCACGACTCTTCCCAGCGGTCTCCGCATCGCCACTGAGTCCAACCTCGCCGCGAAGACTGCTACTGTTGGGGTGTGGATCGATGCAGGGTCGAGGTTCGAGACTGATGAGACTAACGGGACGGCGCATTTCTTGGAGCACATGATATTTAAGGGAACGGAGAGGCGGACCGGGAGGGAGTTGGAAGAGGAGATCGAGAACATGGGTGGGCATTTGAATGCGTACACGAGTAGGGAGCAAACTACTTATTATGCTAAAGTTTTGGACAAAGATGTGAACAAGGCGTTGGATATTTTGTCTGATATTTTGCAGAATTCGACTTTCGATCAGGCGAAGATTACTCGTGAGCGTGATGTTATTTTGAGAGAAATGGAGGAGGTCAGAGTTGTTTTTTCCCTTCCCTTTTTCTCTAATATTTGTGGAATTGATTAGTTTTGTTGATAATGTTGGAAAAAATAATTTTTGTTATGGAGTATGAGTAATATATTGGCATGTTGCTCTGATTGATAATATGAGCATTTATGTGTTCAATACTTGGTCGTGATTAACAATCGTTTCCAATTTGTTTTACTTCGGGTTGTAATTTTTTTTTTGAAAAAATTTTTTAGACTTGAAGTAATGTATCGTGTTGGTGCAACTATTGTGAAAGTCTTCTCTTTTTATACACACACACACTCTCTCTCTCTCTCTCTCTCTCACATACACACACACACACACACTTTGGATAGTGTTTTTGTTAATAGTGTGATGAGGGCAGTTTCTACTTCTTATTATTGGCTTGGTTGATAATATGATAATTTAGTGTGGCTTTTTCGTGGGTTTTATTTGACAGTTGCTAATTTTGGCATTCTTGTGGTCTTTTATTTTTCTTTTGTTGGTTACCTGTTGGTTACCTGTGTGATTAGATATGTATGGTGTATTTCTGAATTCTGATGTTGAGGTGTTCTGTCGGCTTGGGTTATATATCCACTATTTGTTGTAAAATGGGTCCTTTTTTAGTTTTCTTGTCCAGTTTGGAACTAGTTAAAAGTGTATGAATACTTCAATTTCCAGAGGAGTAACAGTATTGAAATGTTGTTTTATGGACTAATGGTTCAAAAAATGGGTGTCTTAATCGTTGTAAAGTGGATGTCTGTTTATTTTTTCGGTGTAAATTGTTGATTGGTAGTTCTTACACATTGCAAGAGTTTGTTTGGTTTATTTAACACTGAAATTAATGAAAATTTATGTGCTGTTATTTCACTTCTTTAAAATTATTAATACTAACTAATGTCTACGATATATTTATAGATTTGGTATTTTGGTGAATAATGGTGATTCTTGGTGGTTCTTGTGCCTGCCGAGCAAGAGTCATTTCATTGTATTATACATAATGGCTATCATTATTTTGTTTTAAATGTGAGTACTGATGTGTTTTTTCATATGAACAGTGAGAATATTGTAATTTTGGATGATAAAGTGTGCTTTTTTTTTTTATTGCCATAGGTCGAGGGGCAAACCGAGGAAGTTATTTTTGACCATTTGCATGCAACTGCATTCCAGTACACTCCTTTGGGTAGAACTATTCTTGGACCTGCTCAGAATATCAAGACAATCTCAAAGGAACATCTTCAAAACTATATTCACACACACTATACAGCTCCCAGAATGGTACTGAGATTACTAACGAAGCTGTCTATATTTATTTGTCTGTATATAATCTTGGCCATTGTGGTGATGCGGCCTTCTATTTGGACCTTCATTTCAGGTGATTGTTGCTTCTGGGGCTGTGAAACATGAGGAAGTTGTTGAGGAAGTAAAGAAATTGTTCACAAAACTGTCAGCTGAACCAACCACTGCTTCTCAATTAGTTGCAAAAGAACCAGCAATTTTTACTGGCTCTGAGGTGGGGAATGACTTGAATGCACTTGATCTTGCTGTATGCTGTAAAATTTTTGTCTCTGAAATATTTCATTTTTGGATGAAAATCAGGTTAGAATAATTGATGATGATATTCCTCTGGCACAATTTGCGGTTGCTTTTGCTGGAGCATCTTGGACAGATCCAGATTCCATAGCGCTGATGGTTATGCAGGCTATGTTGGGTTCATGGAATAAATCTTCAGTGGGTGGAAAGCACATGGGGTGAGTTTCTTGGCCATTGAACATAACGCATGAGCATTCAGTTTATAAATCAGAACCACTTGTCAACCGCACTTATATTGATCACCATTGAGAATACCTTAACAGCTCCGAGCTGGCACAGAAAGTTGGCATTAATGAAATTGCAGAAAGCATGATGGCATTCAACACCAACTATAAAGACACTGGTCTCTTTGGTGTCTATGCTGTTGCCAAGGTGAGGTCACTCCCTAGTCTCAACTACTATAATTGTTTCGCAGAAATTTTTCTTCTCTTCCAGTGTACAATATGTATGGCACTATTGTTTATAATTATTTCTGCTCTTTGCTTGACAAGTTGAAGTTGAACTCTGAATATTTATTGATTAAACTGAGTTTAACATCTGTTTTATTTATTTATTTTTTTTTGCTTTCAGGGGGATTGCTTAGATGATTTAGCATATGCAATTATGTATGAGACAACCAAGTTAGCTTATCGAGTTTCGGAAGCTGATGTCACTCGTGCCCGTAATCAGGTAGCCACCTTTCTTCCTACTTTTCTTTGCTATTGTACATTTGCTTATTCTTGGCATAGATTGTTGGGAATTGTTTTAGTATGAGTAAACATGAAGCGCAAGAAGTTCTGTGATAAAGATGTTTATGAATTTCAGCACTTAATGAATACTATGAAGGCTGGAACTGCATTCTTGTTTTGTCTATTTATGTGCTTTGCAATGCATAATAGAGTACTCACATTGTTGGATCTGATATACTTGTGAACCTTCTGTTATTAAGTGTCTCTATTTCTGAAATTAGATGAATACATTGCATATTTGTCTGTAATGTTTTGAATTTAAAGTAAAATCTTTAGTTAAACATCTAATCTGTTTGTATAATCTTCTTTCTTCATGTTAGGGTGTATCTATCATTGGTCTGCTTGACCTTTATAATCCCCTCTCTTAGCAGATGCATGTTTGTAACTTCTCCTGTAATCTGATTCACCTCCTGTTTCCATGATCATTGCACTTACTGTTTAGTTGGTTGCAGTTGAAATCATCTCTAATGTTGCATATTGATGGGACAAGCCCTGTAGCTGAAGATATCGGACGCCAGGTATTTTCTTTCATCATATTGAGTCAAAATTTAAGGAAACAAGTCATGAGAGCTTTATGAGCCCTCCTGCTCCTTAAATGTAGCCAGCAGTGATGGCTCTCTAATTAATTGAATTAGTAAACTTATGTCTATCATAGTTCAATAAAATAAATGTGGCCATGTCTAGTTGCGGTAGTTCAACCAGTGCTACTGCTAAGCTATTGCTTATTTCTGACTCACCTTGTCTGTGCTTGTAGCTACTCACATATGGCCGGAGAATCCCATTTGCTGAATTGTTTGCTAGGATAGATGCTGTTGATGCAAGCACTATCAAACGTGTTGCAAATAGATTTATCTATGATAGGGTAGGAACTACAAAAAGCCCCAACTCTTGTTGCACTTGTATAACATCCAGCTACTATTGATAGAGAATGAATCTAATTGTGCAATTTTCTGGTCTGGGCAGGATATTGCAATTGCTGCAATGGGTCCCATCCAACGTATGCCAGACTACAACTGGTTCAGACGCAGAACCTACTGGAACAGATATTAAGCTATCTCCCAGTTGTTCATTACCGCATCACCGTCAACTTGGGTGGTTGCAAACAAGTTTTTGGTTGCATTTTTACCCAAAAAAAAAAAAAGTCCTTGCAGAGGCTTCAGGGCTGTGTTATTTTATTGAATTCTTTTGGAGCTCTTGCTTCTGTAACTTTATAATTTGTTCAGAAATAAGTAAGCTGTCTACAGTGATTTAGCCCTTGGATTTGCAAAGACAGTGACAGGGTCACTGCTCTGAGCTGAACAGAGCACAAACACCTCAAGTAATTGCTTTCTTTTTGAATCATGTTGATAAGTTCTGGGTAGTTTGCATTTGCAGCCCAACTGCCTGCTTTATTCACCAATTTTATTACGTGGGATTTTGATTTGTGGGTGAAGGGAAATGCATATCATAATAAATTTTAGTGGGTAATTAGTACCAAATGTAACCCTTTCTTGTTAATTGCTCTTCTTTTCAAGTTACATTATTAGGCAAGTCTTCACCATATTGACAATATTATTTGCCTACCATAGCAACATGCCCTTCGCAATAATTGTTTCCATAATATTATAGAGTATGTACGCTTGGTATAAGTTGTCAACTAGAATTGATTCTGCATAAAAAGTTGAGTTGTATTTCATTAATATTACAATTGTGGTATTCTAAGAGATTATATTTTAAGGAATAAAATATGTTTATTTAAAAAAGAAAAATGGTTCGGGTAACATTACATGGCCTTCTTCGATGTTGTAGAGAGAAGCCTTGGGATGATCCGATGACAACTAAGCATCCCATTTGTCTGTGTGATGTTAGTGGGATCTGTGATGTGTGATCTGATCAAGGAAGAAGAAGTCCCCACCTTAAATCGCTCGTTCATATGACAGAGAGGAGGGAAAGGAACGGATTTGAAACCCTTGCAATTTTCTCTTTCATGGTAACAAATGGTGTTGTATGATTAAGTTGTTGAAGTTAGTTAAAACAATTGCAGTGTTGATGCTTTCCTCCCTGGATATATCGAAACTCAGAACAACGACTACGCTCTTTTTATTGACTCAAATCCCCCCACCCACCCGCTTTCATTCTTCTCGTTATACATTTTGTATTTATATTATCTGGGTTCCCTCAGATTTCCCACCTCACTTCTTTGTACTTTTCGTCACATTCTCCTCTACATATTCTCCCTCCCTGGAACCTGCTAACAAGCCATAACATATCATATCATATACCTGGAAACACTCTTTCTCTAATCAATATCTGATTTTGTTTTTTGGATCTGCTTTTTCATTCTGAGTTCTTTCCGGGTCCCAAAAAGCAAGAAAGAAAAAAACAGGAATGTCTTCAATCTCTATTCCTTGTCCTAAGATCTCTTTGGTTGCTCCTGTTGTATCCTCACGTGGGCAACTGCAACAGCGGAAGCAGGTGGTTTCGTTTCCTAATTCTTCGAATCCGAACCCGTCGTCATTGTCATTCGCTCATTCTGCTTTTTCTAGGTTCCAGGTAACGTCAGTTTGATATGGCTTTCTGGGCTCATTTCTCTTCATGCATACGACTGGTTTTTTTCTTGTTATTCACCAAACTGAGTTGGCTATATGGGATTGCTTGTTTTAAACCAGTTCAGCCAACACTTGTTCATGTTAATCTGTATTGTGTAGCAACTTATAGACCATTTTGTTCCTCTTAGTAGAGGACAATAAACACAATGAAACGAGTTTAGGGAAACGAGAGTAATATTTAGTTTTTTCAGGGTGTAATTTGTCTCTAAAATTTATCTCTATGTGACTTACAAATATTTATTTGTGATTGTAGTTAACGAAAAACAACTTATGAAAATCTACATGATAAAAATGATTTTTTTGCCAAGTGCAGTGTATACAGATTACTAATATGTTGTATAATGAACTCATCTCAATCTGATTATGGTGTATTTATCGTCATACAACTTAGTGACACGCCTGGTGATGGTAAACCTTGGCCCGTTATATTCATATGGAAGAAAGTTGAGGATTAAATATTTGCTATGATAATAAATGAGTATATAAGAATGAATAGTATGTATTATTGCTTCAAATTTTAATTCTTGTCATGCTTAAAATCCTCATAATGTTCTGGACTTTTTGTTTGTGAAAGGAATTTAATATCCATCAATTTCCCTTGTTCTGATATTTGTGCACCGGTGGTTGGTTAATGTCACTGCAGAATGCTTTGATTGCTGATTATTCGTTTCTTATTTTCGGTTTGCAGTGTCCTAACAAGAAACAATCTGCTGTCTGGAAGGTGCAAGCAAAGGTTAATGAGGTAAGTTCTTTGCAGAAAGTCGAAAATTTCCATGGTTAGATGAGAAAATATTCTCAGCATATGCTAAGCCTACTTTATAATTCTACGGTTACTGCCGAGAAGCCTTTAAACTCCGCACCTGCACTTGACACGAAGCCCAAAGTTGCATCCTTGGATGAAAAAGTTCAATCTCCCGAAAAGAAAATTCCTGATGCATCGGCTACTCCAGCATTCATGACTCAAGTTTCTGACCTTGTCAAGTAAGTCAAAAGTCTTTTATTTTGTTTTACGGATGATGCATGATGCAAACCAGTTAATAAAATAGTGGATGCATTGTTTTTGCTTGGGGGTGATATCATCTTCATGAGCAGACTTGTGGATTCAAGAGATATTGTGGAGCTGCAAATGAAACAATCAGATTGTGAGCTCATAATAAGGAAAAAAGAAGCTTTGCAGCAGCCAGCACCTGCTGTTACCGTGCCACCTCCTATGTCCCACATGATGTATCCTGCTCCACCACCAGCAGCCCCAGCCCGAGTCCCAGTCCCAGCAGCTGCTCCTGCCACCGCTCCAGCAAGCCCAGCTTCTTCTGCACCACTTGCTTTACCTCCCCCTGCTAAGCCAGCCTCATCTCACCTGCCACTGAAATGCCCCATGGCTGGAACCTTTTATCGATGCCCTGCACCTGGAGAACCGCCTTTTGTTAAGGTAAGTCTTTGTGTTAGTGAGCCTACCATTTAAAACTTTTGTCTTCCTTCAGAACTAGCAAAATGAAAATCCAAGTATGGTATATCTGAGCCATGCTTTATTTCTAAATTTTCTTCTCTCTGTAATTTCCCACTTGAAATAATTATTAATATTTTTACAGGTCGGAGATAAGGTGCAGAAAGGTCAGGTCATTTGCATCATTGAGGCCATGAAATTGATGAATGAAATTGAAGTATGTATTTGCCTATTTTCCCCACTTTAGTAATTTCGGTGTCTCTTGTCCCTTTTAATATCCACTTTTGGGTGTACATATTACTTTATTCCCTTTATTTCTGTTCCCCCAGAATGTTGCATCACAGTCAGGATTTGTGAAAAATCCATCTCTGCATCATGTTATAACATATGTACACACACATCACGTATTGGCTATTATCAAACTTCGGAAATATTGGAAACCAAGTCGCTGATCCTTGTTTTACATGTTTCATTGAGTTGACAACTATTTCACCTCATTGTCTTCCCTCTCTTCCCAAGCATGATGCTTTCTGTGCTTTGGATTTTCGAGAAGCTTGCTTCTTCTTCTTCTTCTTCTCTTTGGGATTTAGGAGGGTTGACGGTTTATATTTCTCTTATTTCAATTCATTATATTTGGTTGCTCAGGCTGATCAATCCGGAACTGTGACTGAGATACTGGTAGAGGATGGAAAACCAGTTAGCGTAGACACGGTAATTGCTCTGTTCCCCCTCTCTCTCGCTCTCTTTCATGTCGAAAACTTATCTCCTGCTTTGTTTTATGCAGCATCTTTTCGTCATTGTACCATGAACAATTCGGCAAGGACTTTTTCCAGACATGTCAACCTCACCGGTTCCCATGGTTTTATCATCATAGGAATTTCTGCATCTAGTTTGGTTGCAATTACTGTAATTTTATTTTTAGTAATTTTCAAAATTTGGTTCGAGAAAGTTCATTGCAATTGCAATGTTTAATGAGTAGAACACAAAAAGCATAATTTAAAATGTAGGAAAGTTGAATTGGGCTGGAACAGTTTATGCTAGCTTTGAGACATTCTTATGAAGTTATGAAGCTTTCATTTCCTTACATGGGAACTGCAAGATGTAATGTCTGTGTCATAATCATGTGATCAATGCCATCTATTAGAGCATCCGGCTCCCCAAATTTTTTTTTTTTTTCTGTATTTATAATTTAGCATCACCATTTTCTGGGTCAAGAACTGTAATACTCTTAAAACGATGAAAAATCCCAGAAATAGATTCTAAAAATTTGAAATATAATTGGGAAAGTATATATGAAATTCTAAAAACCTCCATTTCAAATGACTGCTAGGAAGATGAATGCACTTATTCCTGCAGTGTTGGCAATGGCTGGAAAATATTAGAAAAAAAAAAAAAAAAAAACAATTTCACGTCACATTAGAGTGATTACATTTCTACCATTTCTACCAAAACAGTTACAACATTGAACTTTGTGTGAATCCAATCTGAAAAACAGATTGAATTTCATCAAGAGAAAGAATGCACAACGCTAAGAAAAATTACAAAGTGGAAACAGATCGAGAAAGCACTTGTTCCTACCAAAGCAGCCTGTGTTCTGGGCTCCTCTGTGCTTTCCTTTTTCTGTCTCCAGATTTCTATTCTATTCCCTCATCATTCTATTCTTGTATCTATTCCTATAATGTACATGTTAGCCTACTGGTTATATACTTACAGCTACAGTCACTGCCTACCTTCGTCTATTGATGTAGCTTTTTCTGCTGCTACTATTCAGCCTCCGCACTCCACCTGCCCAATCTTCATCACTATAGTAATCTTCATCATCCGCACCAGCCATTCGCCCAGATCTTGCCCCCTTTCTTGGAGTGGGGCGCTTCCGTTTGATGTTTGCTGTGTAAATTGCGTAGTCAATAGTATCTTCTTTCAAAGCATTTTTAAACTCCTGTGCAGTGACACAACGGGTAAGAAACAACATGCAAAGTGATGAGCATGGACAGTCTCCTGAAAACAAAGATGTAATAACCTTCTGCCAACTCCCTACCTGGTATCTCTGCACGAGTTCTTGAAACGTGGATGGCAAACTGACACGTGTATCACTGACATCAAAGGGAACGTTCTGCTTGGTAAGAACATCTCCGGGTTTTTGGGGTTCATTTGGAGAATATGCCTGGTTTAAATGTAAATACGCAAGTTAAAGTTAATTCACAGATACATGATCAGAAAACTAAGCTACATATGTATTTGGCAGAAACAATGCTGATAATTTACCTGGCATCGGGCATCATCCAAACCATAAACAATCTTTAGGTGCCTCTTCAGCTTCAGAAGAAGTTGCAGTGCAGCAGCTGAAATACAGTCAACCTGTACAAACAAAACAAAAAAGAAAAATGTTGAGGGAAATAAATGAAAGCCCATATATAACAGACCATCAAAGTAAAAAGACAGCAGTTGCTTTAGACAAACATTTCCATAATGAGAAGTCCAATCTTTCCAGGGCCTAAAATAGTGTCAACATAAAGCTCTTTCCTTTCTAAATGTAATTTTATTGAATGCATTACCTGAACTTTCTGCAGATCATCTTTAGAGATCTCATGTGATTCACCTGAATTTAAGTCATGCATCTTTGCCTCCATCCGGACAGTATGATGCAAGATAGTCTGATGATAATTTGGCTCTGATTGAACTGTCCCATTCAAATCAATTGATGTCCTGTGATAAAAAATAGGCCAAGCAGCTGGCTCTTCCTTAATTGTCCCATTCAAATCCATTGAGGTCATATAATTCAAAATGGGCTGAGCTGACTCCTGTTCTACCATTCCATTCTCGTGAGTTGTCTTCTGTGCATCCCTTTGTAACAAATGTGTACTCATTGCTTTCATATTAGCCTCAAGTGCTCCAGCCCTAACTTGTATAACTCGATTTATGGTATAGATCAAATAAAGGGGTTCATCAGGTGATGTAAAAGGAAGCAAGGCAAGGACCTCTGTACAGTACCTGTAGAAAGAGAACCAAACTTGAAGCATTTTCCAGAATGATATACAAATCAATAAATAAACAGATACTAGCATCAATGAACTCACATCAGAAAAGGAATAACTAAATCATTCCAGCTTGGATTATCAAACTTTCGCACAATGGATGACATAAATTTGTTCCTTGAATTCCTGTTTCCACGAATAAGCTTATAAATTCGGGAAACCCCAAGCCTTGCTTGAGTTAAAGAGCCACCATCGGATTTCCCCTTAATATTTCCCCCACCCTTGGATTGGAACTTTTGGTTAACACTCTTGGGAGAACCACCAACGGTCTGTATAAACATAAAAGACATCTGAAGACCATCTCCTAGACGACTTTCAAAGAAAGCAGGGTACCTGAAATGAGGCTTTTATTAGCTAGCATGAGCAATTGATAAGATTCGTAAATAGTAAAAGAATATAGAGGCAAGTACTTTTCATTCATATTCATCAGTAAATGATGAGCCAACTTCGAGTTGACCTCCTGAGGATCTGTTTCTAGAGCTATTAGGTGTGGAACACAAGTAATAGGATGAACAAGACCTTGACGTAGCACAACGTCCACTATCTGCATTGACAGCATAACAAGAAACAGAAAACTCAACCAGCAGTACATAAGAAAAAGAATACCATAAGATATAACCAATTAACTGACAAGGGGTGATAAATAGTTGGAACTCAGTACGACTACGAAACCAGGACCATTCCCACAGTTGGACAACATAAAGTTATTGTATTGACCTAATTCCAAGTTATGAAACTTGCATTTTTGCAGCATTTAATTTTAAATTGTAATTATATTAATAAAATGCTCCATAAATTTCTGAGTCATACTCCATTGCTCTATGCTAGTTGCCTCTTGATCCTCCTTCATTAACCTCCAAATCATCAACCATGCAATAGTTGTGGATTTGGGTTCTAAGCCAGGTTCATACAGTTGTATCCAACCATAGAACAATATAGAACAGACAGGTGATAATTCAGAAGCTAGATCCTCACCTTCAAGGCAGACTGGCGAACTTGTTCATTAGTGTCCATACAAGTTGCCAAAATCTTATCCCAATACAACTGAACTATACCACCACAGATGTTTGTATCACCTGCACCAGCAGCAACAGGTACACTGCAGCCATCTACTGCGGTAGATTGAACGTCATTACCACTGACTTTGTCTGTTTCCATTTGACTTTCCGCATCAAGAAGATATTCATACATATTTTGCAATGCTTGCATCTGGAAAACAAAATGATTTAGTACATATTAATTTAAAACAAAATTTCAAGTAGGGTCATTTTTACCTTAAGTCGGACATGAGAAGAAGGAGCCAATGTTGCCTCTAATATGTTCCCAACATCCTTTTCCAACATATGCTCAGGCCTGGCAATCAAAAGAAAGCCCAAAGCCTACAAAGACCCCAAAGCTAAATGGGTGTGCTAAAAATTTAAACAAAATTCAGAATGACCAGGTAGAGCAAAAAAGAGCATACCTGCAAAGATCTGACCTTTACACCAAAATCCTCTACATGAAGATATCTTTTGAACAAACCAAGACTGCTAACAACAATTTTTTTTTCATTTGAAGCACACAGCACAGAATTACCATAACGAATAAGCAATCCAAGACAGAAAAGAGACCGCCCCACTTGCTGAAACTATTGGAAGAAAAGGGGGAAAAAAAAAGAGAAAGGAGAAATTACAAACAATTTTTAATCCAATTTCTTCACAGGAAAAATATAGCGAGGAAAAGGATGAACATTGACAAAAAAGTTTATACAACAAAATACCAATAATATTTGTGATCAACAATATGCATCAAGATATTAAATGGAGTTACTCAATAGACCAGCACTGCAAATAATAAATTAGTAACCCAATAACAAATGCATGTAACAATATGAGCCACTTGTGTACACCATCCGGCTGAATATTTGTATTCCAATAATTCAGAGGACTTGCAAAGAATAACAAACTAGTCATTCATAAATTTGCACCTAATCTTAATCATGTTAATGTCACAAAGTAAAAAATCTCTACTAAATCCTTAGGAATTTTGCATTAGGAATAACAAAACAATATCATTTCCAATTTTCTAATAAGATTGCAGTCCATAACCAAAAGCTCCTCTACACATCTCACACAATAACATCTCTCCTAGCTACCTAGTAAAATCCACAACCATTCACAGAAAAGCAAGCTTGGGCTGATCTCAAAATATGGAACCACAACAATGCTAGACATAATAAGTTGCTTTGACTTTAATGCTTCTTTTAACATGTTCTGGATATGAATAAAATTATTGTGAACAAAAGGTGACATTTGCAGCATTTCTACTTCAGAGGAGGGCATATGATTGGTGGGTTTCTTTACTACAATGATATGAGGGGCATGGACCAATCACATGAGCAGACTACCGCAGAGAATTCTATGATAAATTCTTTTCTGCCATTCATCAGGATGCCAAGCTGAATTAGCTTTTGAGTCCAGTACACGGGTCCGTGACAGTTGAAGACTATAAGAGAAGATTTACAGAATTCTTGAGATTTGCTCCCACTGCTGTACATAACAGAAGAGACAGTTGCAGAAGATTTGAAAGAGGCCGACGGAATGATATTAGGCTAACTACTGGTACACCACTGTTGCAGTTAATACAAGAGTGTTCTGTTTTCTATAAAATAGGAAACTATTTTAAAAGTGCAGCACCAGATGCTAATATTTGTAAATGAAAGACAAGCACTCCATATGCAAATGCATTTGACAGCATCAATAGGATCAACTAATTAAATCCTCAACTTAAACCATGACACTCTTCAACAAGTCTTAGATAACCAGCATCCAAGCATTGTCCATGACAGATCAAAGTCTTTCCTTTAGTCTAGTATTAGGCAGTATTTGCACATGAAAAGGCATATCCAGAATCGATCAATATTTGTCTCAAACTGCAAATCTTAATCAACAGTTTCACAATGATGTCTAAAACTACAAGTGAAAAATTTAAACATGAGCTCAGCACATCCATTTCCAAACAACCAGCCATGTTTTGCAAAATGAAATGTCTAAAAGTATGCAGCCAAAAGATAATTCAGTACTAAATCCAGTCACACAATATAAGATGATGAAAGCAACTAAATACACAAGTATCACTAACCCTCATGCTGGTCACAGAATTTAATGCCATAATCAAAACAGATGACTGAAATAAATAAATCTAATCTAGATGCTAGCAACCAACCTGCATGTTATCAAGCTTCTGGCTATCCAAATTCTTGAAGAAAACCTGAATAAGATACTCAACTACTCTTGAGCTTCTTCCGGATATTTTACTCACAGAGCAGAGACACCTGCGATCAGAAAATAATAAAGCCAATTATACATTTGAAATTGCAACCAAGTAGTTTTTGATAGATGGAACACATAAGAGTACATGGAAATCCGTAGGCTTAAAAACTCGAATTAACCGCTGGACTGTACCTGCACACACATTCTATATACACCCAATTAAAATTGCTTGTTATTATTTGCAAAATAAGAACCAGAAGACTTATGTCAAAAAATTTCTCATGCTTACAGAACATTTTGCACATGCAAATATATTTCAGATCATGAGGCATTGAACTTGAAAACCTTTCAACAGCATCAGTTGAACATGTCATGACTGATCCAGAAAAGGTACACTATGTGAAACTTAGAAATTGTGTATTGACACTTGGCAATGAAATAATAGATTTCTTTCCCCTCCAATAGTAGCAGCAAGAGGCTGTGACTCAGAACTATATTGAAAATAAGCAACTCCTTCAAAATCAAAACAAGGAGTTAAGAGTCACTGACTTAGAAGTGTAGGTCAGAAATTTTATGCAGCACCAGCATCAACATGACTTTCCTCAACTCTTCACAACCCAGTTCCAAAAACTATTTTTTGCATTCAAATAAACCAGTTCTCCACAGAATTTGAAACAAAAGAAAAGAAAAAGAAAAGAAGAGAGAGAGAGAGAGAAGGAAGAAGGATGGATAATACATTTCCATACTTCAGCAGAAGACGACGATCTAAGAAATTATCAACTGCAATTATGAAATGAAAGAGAAAATTGAACTTACTTGATGCAAGCATGAACCACTGTCAAGAAAGAATGCTTAACAATCATGTGCTTCAAGTCTTGTTCAAGTTCTTCAATGATACTCGGAGGCAATTTTTGATTCAACGGCAGGACAGCATTAATTATGAAAATTATACTCTCCACAAATTGTGCAACTACTCGGTTATCTACCTGAACAACAACAAGTGGGTTATCCAATTAGGTACTTCCAGCACTTTCAACAATTCTGCATCCATATCTTGAATTCCCATGATATGCAATGCCCACTTTGCAAGCCATCAAGTACTTTTAAATCAAAGCCGCCAGGGACAAATTGCATGGCATGGACACAAATTTCCACATAATTTATTTGGATTGAAATGGATAAAGCCACATAATTTATTCCACATAGAGCCACCAGGGAAATAGTTATGGACGCATAACTTCTGCATTCGAGTGAAACAGAGGAGGCCATCATGTCCTATTTAATAGTGTTGATGGCTAAAAAATGTTGTCCAAAATAAAATAGACAATATTTTTTGACTTTAATTCAGGGGAGGAGGGCTTCTAGACCAAAGTAGTTCTTCAAACTACATATTACCAAATCTTACTAACATAAGAAATGAATTCCCATTAATCATGTCATAAAATTTTTATCACAACGAAGTGCCAAATAAAATATCAAACATCTAAAAACAACAAATACATTAACCTTACTTTTCCTATTCAAAAAACCTGGCTTCTTTTTTATTGAATCAATGCAAGATAAAGTATAAATCATAACAAGATTAAATTAAAATTCATATAACCTGAGTCTTGAGATACGGCATTAGAGTGATCACAAATTGGGAGGGGTCAGAAACTGGTGCACAAAGTGTTGGATCGACAACACAAAATGCATGCAAGACTAGAACATAAGGAAGAGTATGCACTTCCACTCCCTCAATAGTCATTTCCTCTACCTGAACAAATGTAAATTCCTCAACATGAATTTTGAAATTAAAATAAGTCCCCAAAAAGTAAATCATTAACAAGCTAAAAGAATACCTGCAATATTCTTTCCAATAAACACTTGCACATCAACTCACAACGCCTACGAACTGATGCAAGCGACACAGGATTGATCCCAGCAGCTTTGGCCGACTGAGAAAAAAAATCAAGGGCTAAGTTTCGCTTAATCACAGTGACAAGAAGCTGATGATTTGGCATCCCCATCAACATTTCAACAATCTGCTCAGTCTTCTTGGCCACCTCCAATGGAACAGAACTACCATCTCCAAAATATTGAGTCTGCAATCCAGAAGGTTCCTCAAACCAGAATTCATAAAATGTCTTGCAGACAAGATCCTGCATATGAGAGAAGAGTAAATACAAGGAACAGGTCTCAGGAAAACATTTTCAAAGAAAATATGATGTAAATGGTTATGTAAGCAAGATGCCAAATGTTTATCATCTTATAGTCTGAATTACTTGGGAGCAAAGTTAAATCTCAATGAAGCTCCTCAATGTTACAATATCAAAAAGGAAAAAACAAGTCTACAAGATTATGAACTAGCCAACATATGAAGTTAACACATGATATGTCTACCCAAAAAAAAAAAACCTCAAAGCCATACATCCATAAAATAATGAGAGTAATTTTGCTTAGAGTGTGGATCAGCATAATTCGAGTAAAATTGAGCCTATCCCCATATTATAGCCTTCCAAATCAATGAATTCAAAATTTTGCAAAGGTATTCATTCTTCCATATTATTCCAGAAATTTCAAAATAATAAACTTTTTTGCCCATATTTGTGAAAACCTCAGCACAAAGCAAAGAGGTGAAAGAGAGAGGGAGATATATGAGTTCACCAATCACGGTGTAAGAATTTTCCTCTTGCCAATTAAGGCAACAGAAGAGAAACACCAGTCCCAATTGCTAGAGCTATAGTCATATAAATATCATAAATAAGTTTGTCTTTTATGTTACATTCTTACGTGAAAATCTGCTTGATTTGCATCCTCCAGTGGCCCAAAGACCTAATTGATTACTGTAAACATAGCCCTGTGCAAGCGAGGGTCCCAAATTGTGCAGATACACATGCTTGTGGTTGTTAAAAATATTTAAAACTTGTGACTTAAGATATAAGACTCCAGCTTCAGTATTAAGTGACTTATGACTTAAGTCCTATGTTTGCTCCTATATCACAAATCAAAATTAATTTAGAATTATAATGATAATCATCACTTAATAGAGAACTCTTTCGTTCACTGTTTATCTAGTTGTATGGAGAAATCATCACAGATAGTTACAGAAGCATAGAACTTTTTCTTTTTTCTCGATATGAAATACTATAGAACTGCAGTATCAAAGAAGCACATCAACAATAGCAAGCAAAATGTCAATAATCTGCAAAGGATTCAGAGTAACCTGTATACTGGATTCATCATCAATTACACGAGAAATGATCTCAATGCAAGCAGTCGTAAATGCAGAGAAGTTAGCATTTGATGTACACATATCCCGGATAATTTTGATTGCTCTTTTCCTGACACTTACTCCTGTATCTTTTATCCTCTCTGCCACTTTCTCAAAATACTGCCGCAGCACCCAACATTTTTAGATGAGAACAGATGCAACTGTGATCAGTGACTTCAAACAACATCAGTAATCAAATAGAAGGATTTTTGAAGTTTGATTAAACATACCTTCAAACCGACATCAGGATGTGAAGCAATATGGCGGCCAACAAGCTCTAACGCTGCTTCTCTCACAGAAATTGCAGAGTCACAAAACCTTCCTTCAACAGCCACTTGTAT
>CP135558.1:4846317-4994533 GCA_032402905.1 Khaya senegalensis | reverse complement strand
TACCCTTGAGCTCTTAATCCAGAAGCTGACAAGGCCTATAAACTCACAGAAAAGAAATAAACAAATTAATTAACTACTACTTAAAAAATTCAAAACTGGAACAAGTGAATAAAAGAACAATGCTGATATATCAAAAAAAGATTATAAAAAAAAAAAAACAAAAATAAAAACCTATAGAACTCTTAATTGCTTCAGCTCCCCGGGAACTTTTCTCTCTGTGGTCTTGACTGGTTCATCTTCACATGGCTCTTCAGGTATTTCGATTTCTCTGTTTAACTTTTCACAACATACTCAGACTCCTCAGGTGCTTCTTCGACAGCATCCTTGTCCGACACCTTTGGTGTGGCTGCAGTTCTTTTAGATGGTATAGCTTCTTGCTCCTTTTCATGTTTAGATATGAATTTCCTCAAAACAGTGATCGATATGTCATGGTTGTTAACCTGATTACAGAAGAAAATAACAACAGTTATGCGGCAAAACTAAAAATCACCCATAAAGCACATTTTTCTTCGAAAGTTTTGAAATTAGCAAGGGAATGTTTCTCTATAGTAATTAAATCACTCAAGAATGCAATGAAAATCTCAAATGACTATTAAAAAAAAAAAAAAGAGATACTTCTTTCAGGAGCAAAGTAAGAGAAATGCTTTCATATACAAATATAAATGAAAAAAGAAAGAAAAGAACAAGATAGATTTTGATTCGACAACAAGAAGGTGAAATCCCAAGTTAACATGTAAAGCATTCCAGTATTTTTTTTTTCAAGAGTCATGACTAGGTACTACTAAAAAGATATACATAGGATGACAAACGAGAAAAAGTCTAGTTTTTAGTAGAAGAGGGAATTCCATATCTCTTCTTTAAAAAGAATACAATGTGAGCACCATCATGATTCCAAATGAAATAGCAAGACATAATGACAAATAAATTTGCTCTACATAAATTTTAGAAAACTTCGTATTTTAACAACTCATTTAGTTTAGAGTAGTTTCAGCCAATGTGAACTTATCATGTCCTATAAAAAAGAGGAAAGAAAATAACATTTGAACGGAGCCATATTTCATTTTCATACCAAATAACTAAGAGAAAAAAATCCGAAACAAAAACACACCTTCGTACCAAATAAAGTGCAAGCTATGAACTTCCAAATAAATTTCGGCAGGTTCAAAATTGATGTGCACAGCTTAATTATGCATGCTATATGATTATAAAGGTTGATTTCGTTATTTTTCCAAAACCTTTTTGAGAACAAAATAATCAAGCTCTTCAATTTCAACTACAGAGCAATGACCCATCAAAAATTTCAATTAAACAATCATAGTTTAATAATAACCCATTAATAATTTACACTGAAATCCCTCGCAAGGGAAAACTCTAACGAAAAACAAAACAAAAATAATAACAATAACAGAGCTCCATATAATCATAATTTCAATTCCGAAAACATTTACAAACCCACCTAAAAAGCTACCAGAATATTAATTCTTTCATTGAAAAATCACTAAATAGAATATGTTTGCACCTGGGTTTTATTGTAAAAGACTTCATTTTTAGCGTGCATGAGAATCTAAGCTTCTCCTTCCTTGATGATAGTATAACCGTTGACATCCTCCATTGAACCTGCTATTTCCTCTTTTTCATGCGCTGCCAGCTTCAGGGGTCTTCCTTTACCCTCACTCTTTCTCTCGTACGCTTATCACTGACTGAAGATACAGACTGCAAGAAGAAGAACAAAAACCCTAGCGTGGTTTCCCTTCTAGTAATAAACACATTACTTCACAGTTTCAGAACTCCAGTAACTAAAAGCAACAAGAACATAGGACTTGAGATATCTACCTATTTATACACAGGACTTGAGACTTCTACCTATTTGTACACATAGTCTTACTGTAAGTAGAAGCCCTGTTCTCTGTTGCCCTGAGAATTTTCTGTCAGATCGGCGACTTCTGTTAAACCCTAACTTCCAAGCTCAGTGCACGTCAGAAATTAACTGTTGATTTTTGCTAAAGTGAGCTGAAAAATATTGATGGGTGGGTGCAATAATCGAGTCTGGGTCGGACCCTGCGGTCTAAAAGAGGAGGAATTTCAAGTGACAATGATTTAAGATGAGACCCAACTGGATTCGAATTGATTCAATATGTTATTAGTTTTTAAATCTAATCCAAACATTACCTCTCATATTTTTTTTTAAATTTTTTTATTTATATTATATAATTTTAAGTATAACATTCTTATCAAATCATGATCCATAACAATCCTGTATTTCTTAAATTCTCTTCATTTTCAATTTTTTCTGCCAGATATTTCCTCCAAAATGAGTATTTCCGCACTTTCCTTGGACTCTGTTGAGTCAAATACAGCATTATAATAATACAAACTGTTGTAAGTAACTGTGTTGCTCCACTTCCTTTAATCCTTTTGACAATGTTTCAAGAGGGAAGCGTGGAATTAAATAATGGTGGTGGCCCAAGAGAATGACCTCTTTGGATCATGGTCAATCAGCAGATGCTCAAGCTATTATGACAATTCACCCAAACGAAAATATAAACGATGGCCCAAGACTCTCGATTCTTGAACATAAGATAGAGAAGCAAGTGATCAGCTTCAGAAATGATGTATTCTAAGAGTCACAAACTTTTACATGTATCTGTCTTTCTGTTATCAGTTTCATTTGCAACTTCAATTTCAATTCCAGAAGATTTTGTCCGATGTCTATCTGTCAATTCTGTGTTTTATGTTCCTTTGTCCATTGTTTACACCCCAAACAATTCTTCATTTTCTTCAATCTTACAGTCTACTGCTCGAAACCTGAGGTTCTTGGACCCTTCCATGCCAAAGCCTGAATTGATTTTCACACCTTTGTATGAATCCCATGTCCAAGCAGCTGTTATTTGCTCTAGAAAGCTTGGAATTCACATGAGAGTCCGAAGTGGAGGCCATGACTTTGAAGGTCTCTCTTATGTATCAGAAATCGAAACCCCTTTCATCGTTGTAGACCTTGCCAAGCTTCGGTCCATTAGCATTGATATTGCTGAAAACAGTGCTTGGATTCAAGCTGGTGCCACGATTGGTGAAGTCTACTACCGAATTGCGGAGAAAAGCAATGTTCACGGCTTTCCTGCTGGTGTTTGCACAGGGTTAGGCATTGGTGGACACATTACAGGAGGTGCTTATGGTTCCATGATGAGAAAATATGGCCTTGCTGCTGACAATGTCATAGATGCTCGAATTGTTGATGCTAATGGCAGAATTCTAGACCGAGCAGCCATGGGGGAAGGTCTATTTTGGGCGATAAGAGGCGGCGGAGGAGCAAGCTTCGGAGTTATTCTTTCATGGAAGATAAAATTAGTTCCCGTGCCAGAAACTGTCACAGCTTTTAGAATTACCAAAACCCTGGGACAAGGTGCTACAAAACTCCTCCATAAATGGCAACAAGTTGCAGATAAGCTTGAAGACAATCTCTTCCTTAGAGTTATCATACGATTGGCGAGCTCCGGTGAAAATGGAAATAGAACGGTAACGACATCATACAATGCTCAGTTTCTTGGCAATGCGGATAGACTCCTCCAGGTAACGCAAGAGAACTTCCCTGAACTGGGTTTGACGCGAAAAGATTGTAACGAAACAAGCTGGATCAATTCTGTTCTTTCTCTTGACGGCTTCCCAAGCAACGCAACTCCGGAAATTCTACTGCAAAGAAAGTCTTCATTCAGAAACTATTTCAAAGCCAAATCAGACTATGTTAAAGAACCCATACCGGAAACCGTTCTCCAGGGGCTCTGGGACAGGCTGTTGGATGAAGAGAATCCGATAATGGTATTAAGCCCTTACGGTGGAATGATGGGAAAGATTTCAGAATCTGAAATTCCTTTCCCTCACAGAAAAGGGAACGTATTCGAAATACTGTACTTGACTTCGTGGCAAGATTATGAAGATAAGAATGCGAAAAAGCATGTGGATTGGATAAGGAAGCTGTACAATTACATGGCTCCCTATGTTTCGAAGTCTCCCAGGGCTGCATATGTGAATTACAGGGATCTGGACTTGGGAATGAACAAGAAGAGTAACACAAGTTTCATTCAGGCTAGCGCTTGGGGTGCCAAGTATTTCAAGAATAACTTCAACAGATTGGTAAAAGTGAAGACTGAAGTTGATCCAGATAACTTCTTCAGGCATGAGCAGAGCATTCCGACTCTTCCATTGGAATACCAGAATTTCAATAATTCCTAATTGAGCAAATGTTAATCTCCAAAAAAAAATTAAAAAAAATGTCAGCTAGTACATACATCATGGCCTTAAGCAGTGTAAGCTTCTCATGCAAATGGGTGCTCAGCTTGCCCAAATTAAGGTTTAGGCCTAAAGCACAAAGCTTGTTACAGTCTAGCTCAATCACCAATAATTCCTAAACTTTGATATTGCTTATCTTGACAAGGGACATAACTTGGGGCAGGCCAAATTCTCTGATGCATAATAGTAATAATAATAGAAAACTGAAACAAGTACTATGTTCACCTCTTCTGCATATGCACGTTTATTTTATCTGGTTTGGGGTCCAGGGTTAAAAATCCTGAAAACTTTCAAAGACAAGTTTGCTCAATACCATTGGATTAATTAAAGTCTGCACATTCATTGTTCTGGGAATTGAATTACAAGTCCCTCAAGTTTATTTATTACACCAAACAAGACGGGTAGGGCACCATCGGCCATCATTTAAAGAACGAGACTTGAGTGACTTCCACATACAAATTAAATCAGCAGCCTTTATTTTATTAATAATTTTTTTTTTCTAATAATATAGAATCTCTTTTATGTATTTGTGTATTGAATTTGTAATTTCATGTAAATGATGGAGGATGAATGGAGATGGTCTTTTGCAGAAAGATTGTTAAATCAATTCAAGTTTGAATTTACAATTCAACCGATGATCATGAAAGCTAAGTTTCTCTTTTTAGTTATGATGTGAGCAATTAACAAAGAAATTGATCTCACCATGGCTAGTAAAACATGAAGAATTAGTACTGAAACCAGTGCCTTGCGATGATTTAACTCTTTGACTTTCGATATGTTGTGTTATTTAGAGCTTTAACTTTTCGATCCATTATCAAATCCTCATTTCTAATCTGAACGTTGAAATCATAGAGATTTGGGCTTCATATAACATTTTCTGTAAGTAGAAAGCGTCCTGATTCATTGAAGTATGTGATTGTTTCTTTGCATGAAATAAGGCCAGGCATTTCCATGGGAAGATATGCAGTTGCAGTTGTTCATTTTCGCTTGGTTTACTATTGATAATATCACTTAGTTCCAATCGTGCATGTCCTGGAAATACAATGCAAGCATGGTTTTGATGAATCTAGATTATATTGGTTCTGGGTTTTTGTTGAGTCTGCCGATGGCCCTGAGCTCCCTGGTTTAGAGATGCACTTGTATCTCATGATATGAATTTTACGAAGTACTGTGGGCTTGGAGCAAGGTTACTGGACCAAGTCAAACTTGACCCAAAAAGTTTTCTAATTTCTAGTGATTATGAATGAATTAATAACATGTTCTGCAGCATGCATCATATTATAATTTATAATCAAGAAGAGGAAAATCGACACAGAAGATCATAAGTAACAATCATGTACCTAATATTCGATTGCGATGGATATTATAATATTATTGTGTTGGGCCACTTCCTTTAATCCCTTTGATTGTGTTTCAAGATTAAGGCAGGATCAATGGAGTTAAATGTTGGTGGTGGCCCAAAAAAATGATTTCTATGGATCATGATGAATCTGCAGATGCTCTAGTTATCATGACAGCTCACCAAAATGAAAATATAAAGGATAACTTAGAACTCTCAATTCTTGAGCAGAAGAGAGAAAGCAAGAGATAAGCTTCAGAATTGATGTATTCTAAGAGTTACATCCTGTCACTACTATCTGCCCTCCTGTTGTCAGTTTCATTTACAATTTCAATCTCAATTCCAGAAGATTTTATCCGATGTCTGTCTGTCAATTCTGAGTTTTCTGTTCCATTGTCCCTTATTTAGACCCCAAACAATTCTTCATTTTCTTCAATCTTAAAATCTACAGCTCAAAACCTGAGGTTCTTGGCTCCTTCCAAGCCAAAGCCTGAATTGATTTTCACACCATTGAATGAATCCCATGTCCAAGCAGCTGTTATTTGCTCTAGAAATCTTGGAATTCACATGAGAGTCCGAAGTGGGGGCCATGACTATGAAGGCTCTCTTATGTATCCGAAATTGAAACCCCTTTCATCGTCGTAGACCTTGCCAAGCTTCGATCTATTGGCATTGATATTGCTGAAAACAGTGCTTGGATTCAAGCTGGTACCACAAATGGTGAAGTCTACTACAGGATTGCGGAGAAAAGCAGGATTCATGGCTTTCCTGCTGGTGTTTGCACGAGCTTAGGCATTGGTGGACACATCACAGGAGGTGCTTATGGTTCCATGATGAGAAAATATGGCCTTGCTGCTGACAATGTCATTGATGCCCGAATTGTTGATGCTAATGGCAGAATTCTAGACCGAGCAGCCATGGGGGAAGATCTATTCTGGGCGATAAGAGGCGGTGGAGGAGCAAGCTTTGGAGTTTTACTCTCATGGAAGATAAAATTAGTTCCCGTACCAGAAACTGTCACAGTTTTTACAATTACCAAGACCCTGGAACAAGATGCTACAAAACTCCTCCATAAATGGCAACAAGTTGCAGATAAGCTTGAAGACAATCTCTTCCTTAGAGTTATCATACGATTGACGAGCTCCGGCGAAAATGGAAAGAGAACGGTAACCACCTCATACAATGCTCAGTTTCTTGGCGATGCCGATAGACTCCTCCAGCTAACGCAAGAGAGCTTCCCTGAACTGGGTTTGACGCGAAAAGATTGTAACGAAACAAGCTGGATCAATTCTGTTCTTTCTCTTGACGGCTTCCCAAGCAACGCAACTCCGGAAATTCTACTGCAAAGAAAGTCTTCATTCAGAAACTATTTCAAAGCCAAATCAGACTATGTTAAAGAACCCATACCGGAAACCGTTCTCCAGGGGCTCTGGGACAGGCTGTTGGATGAAGAGAATCCGATAATGGTATTAAGCCCTTACGGTGGAATGATGGGAAAGATTTCAGAATCTGAAATTCCTTTCCCTCACAGAAAAGGGAACGTATTCGAAATACTGTACTTGACTTCGTGGCAGGATTATGAAGATAAGAATGCGAAAAAGCATGTGGATTGGATAAGGAAGCTGTACAATTACATGGCTCCTTATGTTTCGAAGTCTCCCAGGGCTGCATATGTGAATTACAGGGATCTGGATTTGGGAATGAACAAGAAGAGTAACACAAGTTTCATTCAGGCTACTGCTTGGGGTGCCAAGTATTTCAAGAATAACTTCAACAGATTGGTAAAAGTGAAGACTGAAGTTGATCCAGATAACTTCTTCAGGCATGAGCAGAGCATTCCGACTCTTCCATTGGAATACCAGAATTTCAATTAATTCGCAATTGAGCAAATGTTAATATCCAAAAAAATAAAAATGTCAATTAGTACATACACCATAGCCTTAAACATTGCAAGCTTCTTATGCAAATGGATGCTTAGCTTGACCAAATTAAGGTTTGGGCTTAAAACACAGGCCAATCATAACAAGAAACTGGAAAATTATATATGCATATTTGGAGAGCTTTCCAAGACAATTTTGCTCAATTCACTGGATCAATTAAAGTCCACACAGACATTACTGATGAATTACAGCAAACAAGAAGGGCCGGGGACCATCCGTTTGTGTCCATCATTTAACGAATGAAACTTGAGTGACTTTCATATACAAATTAAATCAGCAGCCTTTATTTTATTGATTGATTGTTCAAGTTTGACAAAGCAAAACGCAATAACTATGGCAGTAATGTTTAGGACAAATTACACGTTAATATAAATTCTCATGGACACATGCCTGAATAGCCTGCAGCTTCAAACACTAGTAACTTTATGTATATATGCATGTGGAATTTGATTTTTGTCATCTTTAATTTGCGGATACAAAAGCATATTTATCAGTGGAGTAATGGGTTTTATATATGGTTTTGCAGCGAAAAACTTAGATTTAGACCGTAAAATATTTGAGAAAATGAAAAAAATTTTAATAATAAAAAATTAAAATTATTAACAAATTAAAATACTTTTAATCAATAATTTTTATATAATTTAATATCACAAAACTACAATAATAAATAAATTTAAAATAATAAATAAAAGTCTATCATATAGTCAAAAATTTGTTAACGATGAACAAATTTGTAAAAAATTATTCATAGAATAACAATTTTTTGAATTAATACAAAAATTATCAGAATATTTCTCTAATGAAAACTATTTTATAAACTATAACTTTTTACAATAACTCTTATAATTCATATTTAATTAACTTGACAAGTGATCCTTTTTAGGTAGTCATATCTTCATAACTCTGAAATTTTTTTCTTCAATGGAATTATTTGAACAACACATTAGCAACACAGGAGCTCTAATTACTAACAACAATTAGAATTCTCAGGACATCTTAGATGAGTTTTGGTGTAAGAATAATGGTGATGATGATGATGAAAGATCTCACAAAGTAAAAAAAAACTTATTTATTAAGGACTCACCAAAAGACACTAATCAATTGTAATAAGCATTTTTATGTTCTTGGGACAAAAGAATGTAATTTTATAAAGCTTTGATAACCAAAAATGCCTCCAAAAGAATGTAAAGAGACTGTTCACCACTTGAACCACTAGTTGTAAGTCATTGTTCACCACTTGCGTGGTAACTTATTGTTAAATGCCCACAATATTGTTTGCTTCAAAAAAAAAGCTCAATTTCAATCATTTTAACATAGAATAAGCAAATATAAAATCTGAACTTAACATTATTTCGATCCATCTAAACACTGTCTATGTATTAAATTGACAATTATTTATCGTGGAGAAAGTTTCACATATGCCCATGCACACCATTTATAAATCTCTTCGATCATTAATTTCAAGACACATGGATACTTTCAAATCCTAGCTGTTGATTGAATAATCTCATGTCAATAATGTAAGATGAATGTAGATTGTCAACATGCTTGAACACAGACCCAATTCCATTCCACATGGTCTTCTTTATATGGCAACTCCAAAAGAGATATCCATCTTTAGGTACAATCCAAAGGCCACGTGTAGCTGAGATATCCATCTTTAATCGCATATTCAAATACCCCATTGCTCTAATTGGCATCCTAGAACCTTCTTTATTCTAAATAATTAAGCATCATTTACATTAAATTATTTCTAAAGCATGGGATTAGGATTGTTTTATGCCAACAAATGGTACAAAACCATTGGAAGCAAAGCCGTTTTCAAGGAAATATCAACAACCCACTTACTGCTTTTCTACTGAGTCAATATATTTTATGCATATTTCTATAAAATATGTTTACGTGGTTTAAGTTGTGTTACGGAATCCCATTGTCAGAATATTACAGCTAACAACATATACAGGTACGGTTCAAAGGATTTAGAACATCCCAGATGTTGGGTTCTTATTGGTTCGATAATATATTGAGGTGAGGTAGTGAGCACCATGGAGTAACACTTGTGTTAAATCTAGAGGTGGATCGACTTCTCGAAGTAAAAAGGAAGTGAACCAAAGTTCGATTCAAAGATCTTATGTAGTGGTAATGAGATCATCTTCTTGGTATAATTAAAATTATTGAAGCGATACTGATTGATCTTGAGGAGAGCTAGCATATACATAAAGGGAAGTTTGTGCGATCAGTTTCTGTCATAGAATTTTGAGACAACTGCATTAGAAAATTGAGCAAGTGAAAGAATGTTTGGAGCGATGAGTTGGGGAGCAACTCAACAAGAATGGAGGAAAGGTCCTTGGACTCCTGAAGAAGATAAGTTGCTTACTGAATATGTCAATTTGCATGGAGAAGGAAGATGGAGTTCTGTAGCCAGGTCTGCAGGTAATTGAATTAACAATCACAGATAACAAAGAAGAAAGCATTAATTGTAACTGAGTGGAGAGCTGACTTTTCTCAGTTATTGAATTGCGGAATTCTTGTAACTTTTCGAGTGGGAAAAAAATTGAAGGGGAACTTGACATGCTGCTTTAATAAATTGAGTGTATGTATGTAGCATCTTTTACTTTGTAATTGGTTTTTATTGTTCTCTGTGTATGCATGATAATTGTTATCAGGATTGAATAGGAATGGGAAGAGTTGCAGGCTGAGATGGGTGAATTATCTGAGGCCTGGTCTAAAAAGAGGCCAAATAACACCACAGGAAGAAGGAATCATTATTGAATTGCATGCTTTATGGGGCAACAAGTAATGCATCTCTCTCTCTCTTTCATCAAAACACAAACACAAAAGGACACAATGAGAAATATTTCAATTTGTTTTAATAGTGTGGTAATTGATTATGTGAATAGGTGGTCAACTATTGCTAGATACTTGCCTGGGAGAACAGACAATGAGATAAAGAATTACTGGAGGACCCATGCCAAGAAGAAGGAAAAAACTTCTCAGAAGCAAGAAAAGAGAAAGGCTCAACTTTTGAAACTAAAACAACAGCGGCAGCAGCACCAGCATCAACATGGAGATAACACATTGAATAGGGTTTCATCCCATGCAGACACAAACAGTGAAAAAATGAGTGGAGAACATGAGCAGCAGCAGATGGTTATCATGCACCCGGTTTTGGAGAATCAAGGCAGCTTTCCGGTTATGTATCAAGATGTTCATGCATCTTGGCCATCGTACCAGTCAGTGGCGGATGAAGGATTATGGGGCGGCCTGTGGAACCTCGACGGTATTAATATCCATGGTCAAGTTGATACAAGCAGCTGCAACAAGATTGCTGCCATGCAATTTGGAGGGGATTTAAGCAACTTCTCCAATGAAGGATACATTTGTTAAGAAAGCTGAAGGGCACATCCAAGGAGAAACTAGCCAGATAATAATATTTGTCTAGTAATGTGGAGTTGTCAATTAATCATGCGTTTAACTGGTTTATCAATATAATTACCATACTTGTAACACTATTTGTATCAGTAATTAAATAATGCTTTCATGTAAGACTGTGTTAATGAAAGGGTTTAGCTCCTAATTTATTTTCATAAATTAATGTTAATTAATTTTTTTCTAATTAATTTGTCTCATTTAATCCCAAGTGCTTAACCTTTCTTAGGCATTTAATAAAATATATATAGATATATATAATGAACAATTAAGTCCTCATTTAGAAAAATGTAGAAAAATAGGGATCCAGAGTAATTTTCCAAAAAGTTTGAAATGGCCCATGCAGGTCTCGAACCTGCGACCTTCGCGTTATTAGCACGACGCTCTAACCAACTGAGCTAATAGGCCAATTGGTGAGTTTTTACCTCTATAAATGATTAAATCCATAACTTGAGAAAGATAAGGTTTAGATTTTGAAACAGAGTTTCTCATTTTGTGCTGACATCGATAGTAGATTGAATTGAGCAGAAGAAATGGAGGGTTTAACAACCAGCGAAATTGCAGGATTTGGTGTAGGCACTCTTCTTTTCTGTGCTACTATTGCTGCACCTAAACTTGATGCTTTCTTTTCTGCGTCACAGAGAAGGTAATATACTCCCCACCATATTAGCTCTCTTATTCCATGTTAAACTTAGTATCTGTATAAAATCGTCCAAGTGACAAGAATGTATGTGTGTAGACGGTGAAACATTGATTTTCTTCTGGTTTATGGATTGTCAGCTTACTCATGTAGACCTCTCTTAGCTGTGCTTTTTTATAAGTTATTTGCTTTATTTTGGTGTACCCTTCAAATTTTTCTACCTGGGTTGGTGGATTTGATCTACAGATTTAAGCATTATTGAATTGTGAATTTGGAGAATTGAATTGTTGAAGAACCCATTTGTCTTTATATGAAAATGGGTATTAAGTTAATGATAAAGATTAGTTCTTTACTACTACTACGGATGATTACTCTTACAAAGTTGAGGGATTTCATCTTTATATTCATGTGGAAAATTAAAGTTCCTGCTTCCTTATAAAGCATTATTATTGGGTGTTTTATTGAGGACATTTGATGAAAATCACACAATTTTGCTACCATTTGTGTTCTGCATTTACTATAATATTTACCACTCACCAATGAACTTAATCTAATGAATGTTTGAACCTGAGTATGTATAATCCTTGTTCTAGTAAACTAATATTGACACAATCCTTTTACATGCCTCAGCTTGGGATTTCCTACTGGCAGTAGGTATAATTAAAAGTTATTTTCCTTTTAATCATCTTCTTCTATCCCCTTTTCTCTTCAGGTGAATTCTGGAATCTCTTCTTAATAGGCAATTCATATCTAGAACTGCAGCTGATTTTGGCTGAGTTCCCTGCTTTGCCCGTCTCTTTTGACTATAAACACTGGAAATGGTGATTTTGGACAAAGAGAATCAATTATGAATTGTGAACTTGGATATTGTCAAATATCGAAATAAGGATACTTGGGACTGCTATGGTAGAGAATCTTGTCAGATTTAACTCCAAATTCAATCACAGGAATTGTCAACTCTAACTCCATATTAATTTAATTCCTAATGATTTGAGTTTCTAAATACATTGTGGAGATTGATGTCAAATTGAGTGTCAGGGAGCTGGTACCAGAGTAATAGAACCAAATCATAATTTTCCCCACCTCAATGCTAATTTTGTCTTGAACTCCCAAGTAACATATCATTTTCCATGCATTAGTTTACAAGTTATTAATCATCCTGCATCTTTTCAGTTTCTGAATCATATCTACTATTTTTTATGGATTCATTCATAGGTATTTGAAGATTATCATGAATCAGTAATAACAACTTATAATTAGAAACTTGAAAATGAAATCATTGTAAGGCAAACACAACAAACTCATGTTAATTGCACATCTATGGTATTGGGATGAGGTTGGTGGCATCTCTTAACTAAACTGTGAAATTATTAACTAGTTGTTCTGACCGTAGTGAAAGAAGAATTTTGCTGTTATTTCACTTTACATAGTATTTGGCATGCATATACATTCAAATATTTATATGTTGCACGTGCAATGCCTTGAACTGCAGTTCCTTGGGTATGTGCAAGAGATGTGGCGATCTGAGGATGATAGCATGCTCCAACTGTAAAGGGACAGGATTAGTCAAATCAAATGGACCATTCAATTTTAGTCTCATGGATGACTTGTATCCGGTGTTTGGTGCAACTGAATCCAAAATAAAATCAATTGGATGCTCTAAGTGCCACGCTAAAGGTCACTTCCGCTGCCCCGATTGCTCTACCATACCCCGAGTTTAATACCTTCGGACTGTTGGAACATCTCTTGGGCTACCTTGGAGTTCAGTTAATTTCAAGCTTTCTTCTTACTATCATGGTACATATCTCTCTGTTTACATAACAAAGAACTCTCACAGACAGCAGAAATGTGTAATAGTTGCATAACTCATGTGCCTCAGTTAAAATTAATTCTTCAATGTTCCAATACATGTCTTGATACTGCTACATATGCTAGTGCTGCCATTGACAATATTCTTGATAATAGTGATGTGGAGTGTCTGCCTGTTCCAGAGAACAGGGCAAAAGCCTAACAAACCGTTGTATGCTCAATGAATTTCCAACTGGGGAAGAATTCACTACTGTATCCGTTCGTTTTTTTCCTGAAACTGCCCATTTTAAAGCAGTCAAAACTAAGCATTGTCGATTGCAAGTGTGAACCTAAACTTGTTAATTAACCATTGCTGGGTCACCTTTCTCTCTTTCTTTCCTTTTTCTCTAGAGAAACAAAATAGTACGTACAAGAGTTTCATGTCTCCGAGTAAAAGAGGGCTCCTTGAAAATTCATGTGTGAGTTTTGTGGAAAAAAAACGTTTTTTTTTTTAATTTTAAATTAAATAATTAAAAGATAAATATTTATTTAATTTATTTATTAATAAAATTTTAACAACTTTTTGTTAGATTTCCGTGTCAGTCCGTACATAAACGTCTAAGGGCATATAGGTAAAAGCATCATGGCTGCCGTCCATGTAATCATCAAGCTTTGTACAGTGTTTTGAAATGGATCCGACATATGTCACACATCGTAAATTAAACTACGCGTGCTCCCGTTGTCAACTCACGGCACGTGTCTACGCAGTCACTGTTCGGATTTCTCCGGCGGTGACACAACACGCCACATGGGCGTGACCTCACGTAAATCAAGACAACTCGACACGTGGAAACTGTTACTTTTTCAGAACAGTAAGATACTAAGACTGTGTTCCTGTCGAAACACGTGCCATTATTTATTATTTATTTCTTTTATTTTTCATTTCATTTAATTTTAATAAAAATATTTTTAAATTAAATTATAAATAAAATCACTCCAATATTAAATTAAATTATAAATATTTCACTTCTTCATTTTTGTTTGTCAAATTATTTAAAATAATAATGTTAACGAAAAATTAAAAACCAACCTTTAAAACATAAAAAATTATCCGAAATATTTTCATAATAATAGCTGAAAAATTCTCAACAATCTAACAGATTATTGAAGATACATGTTCTTGAATGAAAATTTGTTCTAAAAATAGAGTGAAAGCAAGTAGCGCTTGAGAGAAAATGGCATGTTCAATGTTCTCTGTTTCTCAACTCAATGTTCTCTGTTTCTCAACACCACACATGAAGAATATTGGATGGAATTGAATTGTTAATACGCGTGTATATGTGTATGTGTATATATATATATATAAAAAATATTATTTTATTAATATAATATTAAATTTAATATATTATTATATTAATTTTATTTAAATAATTAAAATTATATTTTATATATAAATTAATTATCATATATTAATTATATATATTATATTTAATTTTAATTATTTAAAATATATTTATTTAATGATTAATAAATTAATATAAAAAATTATATAAAGTTATAAAATAAGATTTAAAAAAATTTGCATGTAAGAAATTTATATCAAATATAAAATTGACACGTGTAGAAACATGTTAAGGTTAGTGACCACGTTTTATCACATTAGTCACTATAGTTTGTTAAACCAACAAATTAGTCCTGATATTTCCCACATATATCTCAAATATGTGGATTTGTTTGTCATTTTTATAAACTACAAGAGTAAATTTGATAACGACACTATTCTTAAACCAAGGAGGCATTGGGTGACACGCGCGAAGAAAGCGAGTGGGAATATTAGAGACTGAAGTGGAAAAAACAGTAAAAATAAATAAGAGCAAGCAAGTTATACAAAACTAGAAAGAGCAAGCAAAGCACCAACCCTAAGCTCTCCATCTTCATTAATGATGAAGTGAAGGTTAAAAGAAAATCCAAAGTAAGGAAATAAAACCCAAATGCACAAGTAAACCCTTCTTTCTTTAGCTTTCTCTCTTTTAACTAAAGATTTAAAGCCTTCTCTTTTACCTGTTATCTCTCTCTCTTTCTCTAGGGTTTCCAAGTATCCAACCCTCTTATGTGTTTCATATAATTGGATGCATTTGGGTGCTAACTCTTAAAAGGGAAGATCAGCTTCTTCCAAAGAGAAGAGAAGAGAACAAGAACAAGAAAATAGGAATTAAGTAATATATAATAAGTATTAGCTAGGTGTGAGAGGAAGAAGATATGGGGAGAGGGAGAGTAGAGTTGAAGAGGATAGAGAACAAGATAAACAGGCAGGTAACATTTGCCAAGAGAAGAAATGGTCTTTTGAAGAAAGCTTATGAGCTTTCTGTTCTCTGTGATGCTGAGGTTGCTCTCATCATCTTCTCTAATCGTGGCAAGCTCTATGAGTTCTGTAGCACCAATAAGTATGATATTTACACATGCATACATACATATACAACCCTTTCTCTTTCTTTCTTTTGTTTTGAGTATATTAGTTTGTACCTTTTTTTTTTGGTATGCCTTTGTTTTGTCTTCTGGATGTGTTAGATCTGTTTGGTTGTTATTTTATGGTTGATTTGTTCATGGAATTTAGATATCTCTTCAGAAAGCAAGCTTTAATTTTTTTTTTTTCGTCTCTCTCTCTTTTCTTTCCTGTTTTCCCTTTCCCTTTTGGAAAATTTTAGCCGTAGCTTTCGGGATATTCATTTGTGGTGTTTTGTGCAGTACTCTGTGAACTTATTAGCTTATGAATTTACATTTTTGTTGCTGATTTTTTGTATTTTCTGTGATGAAGATCCCTAAGTCTTCTCTTTATTTCCTTGATGAGGTTCAGATTAAGTTTATTTGTGATCTTTTATTTATAACTCTTGTAGAGCAAGATCTGAGTAAATATACAGCTTTTTCTCTTTATTTTTTGTTTTTCATTAATCACCATGGTGACTTGTGACCTTTGTATTAACAAAACCAAAATCTATTTCACTGATTATTAGTTTTGAAATCAAAATTAGTTTTTCATGATCTATGAGTTGTGGATTTTGGTCATTGACGGCCCTAATAACATTTTGTTCATTCTTTTAATCTCACAAATTCTTAATCTTCCATTTTACTTGATTTTTTTTTTTAAAAAAAAATTGTTTGTCTTACATAAAGTTTAATAGATCGTCTATCATCATGCCAATTTATACCTAGCCCCAATCTTTTTGTCAATCTTGAGAGACACAGTGAAGAGACAGACAGACGAGTCATTTTGCTAAAAAGCCTGAAGTTATGACCTTGAACATCTTTTCTGCTAGATACAAAATATCAGACTTTCAATGCCTTAGCTCTACCCTTTAAGCTAAAATCCATTTCGGGTGCATTCTTCAAGGAAAAAATTTCAAATTATTTTATTTTTCAAACTAAAATGAAAAATATTACAAGCCAGTTACATGATTTTCTTTACTTTTTTGTAATCTAATCACAGGAAATATCCACTACTAGATGTATTTCCTTTGTGATTTTTCTCAAGTTTATGCATGCATGACTGTGTATTGTTCATGTAACTTGAGGAATGCTGGGTATGAATGAATATTGAAGGAAAACCATCATAAAGTTGGTGAACCACGAAGGGGAAGATATATTTGTTGTACTTGTAAATATATGCAACGTTTCTTTGCATGCCCTTCTTATGTTTTGCTTAGAAGAAGAGATGGCTGTTATTTTAATTTTATTATAATTTGGTAAAATCTTGATTGAATGAATTTACTTGTTATGTTTCACCAATTTCTGGCATTATATTTTCTTCTTACACAAAGAAAAACACTTCTTTTGAACAGCTTTGGTGAATCTAAACCTTTTCCACCCCATCCATGTTGTAAATCTTAGCTGTAGTGTTTCTTCAATATGTTGAGCAATCATTAAAATTGTGTATTTGTTTAAAACTTTGTCGTAGCATGCTCAAGACTCTTGATAGGTACCAGAAATGCAGCTATGGTGCAGTCGAAGTGAATAAACCAGCAAAGGAGGTCGAGGTAATATGCCTCATTCTTTATTATGAAGCTAAACACCATTCAGTTCATTCTACACTGGACTACATATGTTTTTGTTGCAATGTCAACAGAGCAGCTACCGGGAATACTTGAAACTGAAAACGAGATTTGAGGCATTGCAGCGAACTCAGAGGTATTTATGAATTATTCACATGATCAATATCAGTTTCTTAACACAAATGTTAGTTAACGAATGAATGAATGAAAATAAAGGAATCTACTTGGGGAGGATTTGGGGCCTCTTGGATCGAAGGAACTGGAGCAGCTTGAGCGTCAGCTTGATTCTTCCTTGAAGCATGTACGCTCCATTAAGGTAACTCTCACTTCTTTAATTAATTTATTTCAACTCTTCATGCAAAATTTAACAGTTATTTTCTCCATCATCATAGTTTCAAATCACTCAAGGTTTCATACATACTTATCTAAAACATGAATGGACTATAAGGATATGTAAATTCTATTTTCTCTTGCAAATCACACTTCCTTTTTCATTTCTTTCTTCACTGTTCTAAATTTCTATTTCTCTTCTAAATTACCTGTGCAGACACAGTTTATGCTTGACCAGCTTGCTGATCTTCAAAACAAGGTACAAATGATATGAAACAAACTGACAGTGAATCACTTTCGTTTGACTAACTAATTAAAACTTGCTATCTATTTTCCAATTTCAGGAACAGTTGTTACTAGAAGCTAACAGAGCTTTGACAATAAAGGTTAACATTCTACTGCATTGTACTCATTCATCTGACTTCAAGGCTGGGCTTGTTTTCACTGTGTCTTTCTCCCCCCTGTACCATTAGAAGTTGGGTTTTCTAGATGACCATACCCTTTTCTTAAAATTGTACATCTAGTGCAATTTTATTACATATTTTAAATTTTCTTTTAAATCTATCTTGACTGCCACTATAAATATATACCAAACAAAAGTGTTTATGAACGAAAGGATGACACATGATATGTCCGTCCTATCTAATTCTTTCCTTTGGTATATATGTTCAAATTTGATTTACAAGTAAATTTCTTGGTTTCAGATGAGGTAAGATTGTGTTTCTTCAAAGATCATGTAAAGCTGTAAATTTTATATTGATTTATGGTCTTGTATCCTGCATTCTCATCAGCATATTTGATTTTGATTTTCTTTATTTCGGTACTTGTTTTGTACGTTGTTTAGGAATAAGGCTCGATATGTTCCCATCTGTAGTGAAGATTATCCTAAAATAAAAAGAAAAATTCCCGAGTTTTTCTTGCCCATATCAGTGATTTCCTTGTTTTCTTGATGGTGGTCATTGTTATTCTTATTTGATCTGGATTATTCAATTATGCTTGACAAATGCATGCATGGCAGCTAGATGAAATAAATACAAAAACCCAGTTTCGACCATCCTGGGAAGGCAATGAGCAACATATTGCATACAATCCTCAGCATCATCAAACTGAAGGCCTATTTCAGCCAATAGAATGCGATCCCACTTTACAAATTGGGTGAGTTTAAAGCTTCCAAATTCCTCAAATCTATCTATTTATATAGTATGCTCATTCTCAAGGTTACTTAATTGGCTACCCTAACCCCTCATTTCCTTCATTTGCAGGTATAATCCTTCATGTTCAGACCAGATGGCTGCTAATACTGCTTCCCAGCAAGTTAGTGGTTTTATCCCGGGATGGATGCTCTGAGTTTCGAGCCACCGCCATGGCACAGCGAGCGGGTAAATGCTTCTTGATGTTTGGCAATATGTAAATTGGTTTCAAGAGCGTATGTAACCCCATATAAACATAAACAAGCACCAGTGACTGAAATTTAGGAGGATTCTTGAAACCTTTATTTTAACAGCCATGGACAACTAGGCTAGCTTGCATGTAAGCCTTTGATATAAAGCTTTGGAAACTTTAAAACCTAATTTACTTTCTGCTCTTCTCTGCTCTGCTCTTCTTTGAGGATGAATATTTCCTGGCATTGCCATTCATGCAATTACGCGATGAATGAATTACTAGTATCTCTCAATATTCTGTCATTAGTTCTTCAATTCCCAAGAATTCTCTTACAAGTATATCTGCTCATCATTCAGAATACAGCAGGTAACCACATCATTATTATAATGTTCCAATAAAATTGTGCCTTTCAATACAGGGAATGTAACAAGATTCTTTACAAAAAATTTCTTCTTTTGTGCTCTATTAAAATAATTCCCACAGGAAAACTAAGTTTTGGGCTACAGAATCCTCAACAAAGCCCACAGAAGAGGCCAATATAATTATTGTAGAGCCCACTCACAATTTATTACACAGCTGAATAATGATAATAAATTAAAGACACAAGTTTTAATCATTCAAATATTTTTAAATTATTTATTTTTAATTTAATATCAACAAATTTGATAATTTTTAAATAAATTTTTTTTTTACTTAATATTAAATATAAATATATAAATAAATTTATTTAATCATAATTTTAAATATGTATCCTATAAATTTTATTCATTTTCTATCTTATAAATTTTATCCGATCATTTGTATATTATACACATATGATATGTTAAATCAGTAGTTTTCAAGTTTATGAAATCTGAAAGGAAAATACGTGGAAGATTTGCAAACTTAGAATTATTAAATTTAGTTGGAAAGTAACAAGTCGATATAATGGAAAACAAATACCTATTTTCAGAAAATATATATAAAAAAAAATTACCTTTGAATTGTCTTTCTTCATGCCCGATTTGGCCCATCATTTTTGAGCAAGAAGAGATTAAGCATTGAAATGTCTTTCCTCTTTTATACAAACTTTGGCTTGGCTAATGGCAGTGGCTGTGGCTATGGCTATGGCTATGGCTATGGTCAGTATCTGGTCTTCTTCACCCATGTGCATCTCTGTCCTATCTTATTATTATTGCCATCAAATCAGTGGTGAAAACACTGCACAATTTACTTCCATCGTTTTCACTCCACAGACATATTTCCAGCTTTTTTCTCACTTTAAATCGATGCTCTTAGAAAGGTTTCTTTTCTCTTCGTTTCTCTTCTTTTCTTTTTCTTTCTTTTTTAATGCATTTAAGTACTTACAATAAACAATAGATGAAGATTAGCTCTCTTTAAACTCTTTGGTTTCTTTCACTTTCTTAATAAAATGGTTCAAATGCAAGGTTTTTAGAAATTACAGGAAGATCTGCTGCAAGTTTATGCTTCAGAGATGAACAATTAAGAGCACAAAGGCTAGATATTAATGCACCTTCTAAGGAAACATCTGTGCCTTAATGATGACTTTCTTAATTTTCATTGACATTGAAGCACTTAAAAGAAAATGCTCACATCAAATTCCTTTACAGAAAAGTACTTTTGGACCACCAAGTCTGCGATGAATATTTCCATTCATAAAGCACAGGCATGGCTGTGGCATATCTACAACACAAACGTTGGTATAATTCCTTTTGTACCTTTTAAATATCAAAATTATACATAATGAAAGATACAAGTATAACCATTGTATTTTTATATAATTTTATAAACACAATAATTAAACTCTTTTGAATCTCAAATATATTCGTAATATCGAAATAAATTTTAAGATTATTCTAATTATTATTTGTTTAAAATAAAAATTTTTAGTATTAAAATTATTATGAATTTTGAAGCGTTTTAAGTGAATTCTTAAAATATAATTCTTATCAAATTTAATATTAAATCAAAAAATAAATAAATAATTTTAAATTTAAATTCTAATTTTGAATAAAATTTTGAGACTCAATCAGTAAGCAGCCCACCACTATTTAGTACTAATATTTCACATCACTTTTGCAAATGGAATGCGATTAAAGAAAGGTGATCATATTTATGGCAAAAAGGGCAGTACCATGACCCCGCATAGCCTTATAAAAAATGACTGAAAGAGCCTCAATTATTTGGCATAAGAAGGTAAGAATCTTTGCCTTTTTCTCCATCTTTGGTTCAGCTTGGTTTTCAATTTTTCACCATAACTTTTGCAATCAATTGGCAGCAACTAGGCATGGCATCTTCTTCATTTTCGTGTGATGCTTGGTATCTCCTACAGTAGTATGTCTTAATTCTTTCGAAAATGACGACCAATTCTACCACCTCCTCTCATTTCACAATCAATTCTTACCCACCCTACGAATTTAATATATCTCTAAAGGTGTAATTTTGATACCTCAATGTTCATCTGCCCATGAGATTTTGTTCCACACTGTTGTATCTCTACCAAAATTTTAAAAGTAAAATAAGTAAAGTGTCTTTGATAAATACTAATTCCAAGAGATATTAAGTATTAGTAAAAATTATGGGTAATTTTCACTAATACTTAATATCTCTTGGGTATAATTTATCGTAGTTATAATTTAAATGTCGGCCCAAATTTATTTATAGTAAAAAAAGACGATAAATGACCGTCGAGTTCTTAAAATTTATATATTTTTAGAGATATTTTAATCATTTAAAATATACATCACTTTATATGTTAAAAATATCTGTTAAATTAATATAAATTGATGTGACTTATTAACTTACTTATATAATTTAAATTTAAAAAATAATAAAAATTGATAAATTTAAATATTTTTGAAGTTATTATATCAACAACTACACTAAATTTTTAGGATTCAATAATTATTTACCAAAAAAGTTAAAATATGAAAATAATTTTTGCCCAAGTATGTTTCTTTTGTGCATGGTTTTCAATACTACATATTAATTTTAATATGAATTTTTTTTCCCTATTATTTCATGGTCCACCCTACAAACTTTAATTAAGGTTTAAAGATAACAAGACTTTGGTTGGATAAAGTTATTTTTCCATTAAGCAATATTAATAATAAAAAAATTCTTTTACCAATAAAAGTAAAATGGGATCAAAAGTTTTGAATGTTATTTTATTTTCGAGAAGCACGTTTAATATTAAAATAAAAATATTTTATTTTATGCACAATAATCAAAAATAAAATTTAAAAAATTTTTAAACGACTTTCGGTTTACATCAATTTTTAGAACAATTTACTATTCTTAAAATGGTCCCAATCGTTAGTTCAATATAATTAAAATTAATTAACACTAATTGTGTATTATGGTCCCCCATATGCTGATTAATTTTAACTATAGATGACACAAGTTGTTACAATAAAATATGAATTTGTTGTCCTAATTTTAGGGACCACTTACATTAAAACCTTAAAACCTATGAGCTCAAGTAATATTGTAACCTAGCTACTAATCCCATTAACCAAAAATAAATCATATATAATATATAATTATCTTGGTTCGTACTGGGATGGATGGACCACTGAATTACATGCTTCGTTACAATTAAATTGGATTTCGGAATTATAAAAGTAATTGAAGAATGAGACCTACCTAAATTAAGGTTCAGATAACGATCGGGTTAATGTCATTTTGGCCACCAACCCAACTTCATATTAAATTAAATTTTGTTGATTTTGAAATGCTGTTGTGCACGATGTGTGCATTGGCCGATGAAATTTGCTGACAATTTGATTGACCCCATTATCAAATCACACCTCTCAATTTGATTTAACATCATCTATCAGTTCATTGCTGCTTTAAACCATGCATGCCTGCTGTCTGTTGCCTTTTTTACACTATCTTAATTATTTGTGATCGGACAAGTAACTTGCGTGAGTTGCATTTGCACGAACATTGGAAGAAAGACAATGCATATCATTCTATGTTATTTATATTACACTAGCACAATTTCTAACCTCATTCAATTATAATTATATTTTATTATATTATTTATTTAATAATTATACTATTTTATATCAATTTAAACTCATAAATTTCTTACTTTACTCATATTGAATTGTATAAAAGATTATCACTCTAAATAAAAGATAAAATTTAAAATTCACCATAGCTTTGATAGATATATTATTAACATTTAAGGTCAATTCTTGATATAGAGAAAATTTAATTCTAATGATGCACATACAACTTATTAAATACACTTGTAAACATTAAATTTGTAATAATATCACTTACAACATATTAATTGATTCAATATAACATGTCTTATATTATATTTTGAGTGCAATAAAAGATGTATATTATAGTTCAACCTAATGTCACAATTCCTAAGACTAATTTTAAAGTTAATGATTGTCGTCTAATAATTGTAAATGTCCTAAACATCGTATTTGTAATCTATATTCTTATGATAATAGTTAAATAAAAGAATTAAATAAAAGTTAAAATGTATGAATATAGGCCATTGCATGAGACAATTGTCTTTACCACAACTTTTGGGACTCTGTCCCCCCCTTTTTTTTTGGATAAATTTCATATCACTCCTTAATTGTTTACAATTCTACAATGGGTCCCCAATTTATTACTCCTTAACTTTAAGTTTAATTAGTTTAAAGATATTATTCTCAATACATGATTTTTAAAGGAGTAAGAATATTTTCTATTATTTTATTTTATATATAATATTTAAGATTATTTTATTAATCATTATAAAAATAAAATAAAACACATAATCAATCACCATTGACAAATATTGTTGATTGTCCTCGATCATCTCGTCCAATTTAAGTGGAGTACTATTAAAATACTTATCAGCTTATCTACTCAATAATATAAATATTATCGGCAATAAAACTCTAATTTATTGATAAACAAATATAAACAAATCAATCATCATATAATATTGATACTAAATGATAATGAGTTGAGATACATTATTACTATCGTTATATAAGTTGATAAGCATTTAAAAACAATGATGGTAGTGGTAGGTATGTTGTCTCTCAATGAAATTATATGCTTGCTTGCTTGTTTGTTTTCATTGTTTTGCCACCAAATGAGAGTTTTAACGCTAGTAACATTTGCATGGTTGAATAGATTAACTCACGAGTGTTTTAATGATGTTTCGGTAATATTAATTAATTACAATCAATAATAAAACAAATGTGATTTTTACTGTTGCAACCAATTTTGTTTTAGATAGTTAATTCAAAAATATGAGGAGCGAGGATGTGTTCTTCATGCGAGTTACAAAAGTTTAAGGGGTGATTTGATGCATTTTTGAAACTTATGGAACGAAGTGAAATAAAGGCATTCTTGTAGGCACAAAATGGGAAGATAGAGGCTATTCATCATGCAACAGTAGACGATGAGGGTAACACCTCATACGATAAAAGTTTGACGTTTAGGCTTGGGCCGTGACGCGCCGTCATCATAACCAGACAGCCATTAACACTAACCTTAACGGGGCCCATCCTTTCTGACAAGATTTTGTACGGACTTCACTCATGAGAAGTTTTGTGGCTCAAATTCAGACAATAACCTCTGTTTTGCCTGTCCAGCCAATCGGAACTCGACAGCAAAAACTTCCAAAACCACCTGGTTTTCCAACACCACTTACCAGTTTTTCCACCATTAGCAAGAATTAAAAATTGGGGGAAAATAAAAATAAAAATTCTGTAATTTTGTTTTCCCCATCCCATATATACACACACAGACACTAATGCTTTTGCTTCATACCGCACCGAAGACACTTCCCCAACGCAAAAATAGAAACCCGCTTATAATTTCTATTTTTGTGCATACTCCACACTATCATTCTCTTCCCACTAACACTTCTTCTTCGGTCTATAACCAGCCAGGAGAAAATTTAGGGTTCTTTGATTCTTCCTTTTTCTTTTTATTTATTTATTTATTTTCTTTTCTTTTTGGTTTTTTGTTTTAACATCAGGAAAAGAAAAAACGTAGATCAGTGGGAAAAGGGAAATGGGAAGAGGTAGGGTTCAGTTGAGGCGGATCGAGAACAAGATTAGTAGGCAAGTAACCTTCTCGAAGAGAAGAAGTGGGTTGCTGAAGAAAGCTCACGAGATCTCAGTTTTATGCGATGCTGAAGTTGCTTTGATTGTGTTCTCCACCAAAGGGAAGCTCTTTGAGTACTCCACAGATTCGAGGTTTGTAAATTCTACCACTCTTGCTTAATCTTTCTCCTTCTCGTTGCATGTTTTTGCTCTCTGAAGATGTTTCCAGTTGTCTTGGTTTTCTGAATTGTTCTTTTTCATTTTCTTTCGGTCTTGGATATTTTTATAATTGTGTTTTGTTACTTTACTGTTCATGGCTTGCATTACACTCAATTCATGAAATTTTCATCCAGAATTCACACTATTTTTTTTTTTTTATTTATTTAGCTGCTGTCTTATACTCCTGTATCTCTTTTGACTCGCTAACAAAAGCAGAAACAAACAAAAACTAGACATAGAACAAACTGATGTCATCTAGACATGTACCTTTCCAGATATGCAAATCTTCCTGTGACCAGCACATATCGTTTCTACGGCCATGGAAAGTTGTTGAGTTCATTCAATGTCTATTTTCTTCATGTCAATAATGTTCCTTCTATGTTTATAGATACATTTATATGTTAGGGAGTTTGGTAAATACATGATCAGACCAGAAGTGAAAATTCAATACGCAGTTCTAGCTCACCAGCTACTCTTTTTATTTATTTATTTATTTTTTTTTTTTGAGCTTACTGCAGAAAAGTGGGGTACTTTTACTCGTAATTTTGACCTAAAAACTTTGGCTAACCAGCAGATTTTACTTTGTATGCATAAAGCTTTGTTTCTTAGTAAGGATCCTGGAGCTTTGTGCTATTGGGTTGCCGTATCTTTTCTCCTTTGGGAGAAGAGACCAAAGGGGTGTCGCATGTTTCTGCTGCATCTGGCTGTCTGCAGTAACCTGGGACAATGGAATATGTTAAATGTTTTATTGGTGAACCTAGGACAATTCCTGATCTCTAATCATAGTAGTTGTTGGTTGGGGTGCATAGGAAAAGCAATTATTAGGCAAATTTTCAAGGTATCTATATAGATTTTCCACCTTGAGCTATTGCTACTTTTTGTACAGAAACACATAAGAGTTGGGCCAAGGTGAGGAAACAGTATATAATTTATTTTAATTGGATATTCACAACATATATATATATATATATATAATTGTTCTCTCTCTCTATATATATATATATATTCATTTACAGATCATTATTGCTCTATTTATTTGTTGAATTAAACAGCTGAATTAACTTTGGAACTTTTAGGTAAAAGTCTTATAAAAAAATATCTTTTATTTTATCAAATATTTTTTAAGTCAAAATTATCTTAATCTCTTTGTTAGACATGTGAAGGTTAGATCTGAAATTAGACTGAAAGTATTTGTGAACTTTTACATGTTTGATTGAATTAGGAATGTTTGTTAGTATTGTAGTATTAGGTATGTGTACCATCAAATTGGATGTTTTTATTGTATGTAATGTGTAAATTTTGGCTTAATAGATATAATAAAAATTTTGCGAAGAGTGACATGATTATCTATTATATGACTTTATAGATATGATAAAAATTATATATAGTTATTAAACTTTAAGAACAAATATTGATCAACAGATAAGATAATTTACTTATATAAAAGTAACTTTAAAAATTTAGAAAAGATTTGACAAGCATATCCAAATCCTTTATATTTCTAAGCAAATCTTAAGAATAATTAGTATTTTTTTCCTATTTTTCGTAAATTTCTCAAATATTTTGGATTCACTTATTCATTTGTATATTTTGTGTATTCTTTAGCAGTGCTCGTTCTATTCCATAAAGAAAAAGTGAATTTTTTGTTTAAAATTTTATTAATAATAAAAATACAATGAACTCGTTATTATGTGATATATAAATTATAGTTTATTTATAGAAGTTACTACTGTAATTTCTATGATGATCTTTTCTGCTCTTTTAATTTGTTGCATGAACTATCATTTTACCCTTGAGAAATTGTGAATAAGCTTGCCAAATCCCCAATATTATCCTTATAGGTTGTGGTCTTAGAAGGTGACAGATGAACAAGAGTCAATATATGTGCTATAGCATAAAATGCATCCTTTTGTAGTTTAAGTATTGGAGGACTTATTTCTCATCTGCACTAGATTATGAAGAAGCTCTCATGTCATTCACAATTTGTACTAACCCTAAATGAAAACCTTCTACAATAAATTACCCCTTGGAATAAACTGCAATTTGTCATGTAGGAATTTACCAAAGAAGAAATTACGAAGAGTAGTGCTCAAAAGCTATAAGATCATAATTTTTTTTCCTTTTTATAAAATGTTTGGGAAAACATTAAGATTTTATAACATCTCATTAAAGAATGGAAGTGATAAAAAAATATTTAGGATCATTTCTCCAATGAGATATCTATTATTTCAACTTTCTTAATTTATTAAGTACAAATCAAACCAGTTTCTAATCCTTATATGTACAAGTGGATTCAAATCCAAAACTCTTGTATCACTCACCTTATAGTTGAATATTAATTATCTGTATTGACAAGTTTCTCTTTAGACTAATCTCTACATTTTTTTTTTTTCCTTTTTAGAAAAAAGTCACTTCCAACGATAGACTACTCTTGTAGTGACAAAAAGCTCATAAACAAAGGTAGTGTATTATATAAGTTGAAGACGAGCATTAATTTATTCATGCACATCAATTGGTGTGTTGTCTAATAAGAATCGTGGTAAATGTGAAAAAGACAATAACAATTGTCTCAATCTTTGTGAACTAATCAACAACTCACCAACATAAAGATTTCCTTTTTTTTTTATTAAATCTTTGATAACCATAGATATATCATGATTATAGAAGAAAGATCCCTCTTTTTTTGGTGTCTTATACTTGTATAAATGTATCATCTCTACAAAGAATAAAAAAACAATACAAAGTCATCCTTTTTTAACAATTTCTTCAATATATATACACATAACCAAAGATGACAAGATCTATAAAAAAGAATACGATGACATCTTAGAGCTTTTGTGGGGATGAAAAAAACTTCATTTAAAGTAATGATTTTTCATCAATACTTTAAATATCTTTGTTTTGATATATGTTCTCTAGATCTAGATGACTATTAGATACATGATTCTCTTGCTTCATATAAAAATGATGTACTTGCAAGTAAGCTTGGAAGTTTAGTTGCATAGATTTACAATGATATAAAGTTGTATGTGCATATCTACAACCAAAATGTAAATTGTTATGGATGTTGCTACTGATAGGAGTAAAACAATTGTGAATCTATACACTTACTTTCAAATATTTTTTTTTTAGCTATTAATATATATTGATGAGATATTTACTAATATTACACATCAAAAGTCTAATTAGATATTATGTGAATACATTATTATAGTATTGTCTAGATGTCTACGTCTGTAGAATACAACATTATAGTATTGCTATGTACCGAGGGGGTGGCAATTTCTACTCCCTCCTATAGCATTTCCTAGATGTCTACATTAAGGAGGGTAGTCCAAATGTCTGTCTACATGAATATAAAATTATAATATTGTGTGATATGAATACACCATTATAATATTACTCAAATGTCTATGTCTATATGAATAGATCATTGATGTACAAATCGAGGAGGACAATGTCTGTGTTGAGGGGGGCAATGATTTTGTTCCCAAATCAGATATACATGAATAGTTCATTGATTTTGAGTCGAGGAGTGCAATATTTGTATTGAGACGGAACAATTATTTTTACTCCGGATGTCTACGTCTATATGAATGTACTATTATAGTATTGTCCAATATGAATACATCATTATAATATTACTCGAATATTTATGTCTACATGAATAGATCATCAATGTCTACATGTCTACATCTAGGAAGACGGTGTTTGTGTTGAAAAGATTGCACAAACATACATGGAGGATTAGAAGTCAACCATTGAATCCTGATTCCAACCCTAGCAACCTTGTTGTAAGGAGATGCCTTACCAACCAAACTAGGGTTGGTTGGCCAATAGAATTAGAATTTTTTTCTTCATATGATCCTCCTAATAATGGTAATAGGCAATGGTTTCTATTGTAATTAACCTTTATATTATTTGCATTAATTCTATAACATTTACAGTCTCAAAGTAAATATAATCAATTTTTTATGCAAATGTCATATTTAAAACACATTTACTTAGTTAAAAATACTCAAAACATTGTAATCACTCCTTCTCTAGGTTCTCACATCTCATAATTTTCAATCTCCCCATATCATTAAATCGTGAACTACGTGCATATTTTTAAGTTTCACATAAATATCACTCATTCAAAATATGTCTATTTAGTTAAGGTAAATATTAAACTTTTATATCGACTTTAAATTAAAAAAAAATGATAACTTTGTTACACATAGGCTGCAATTGATTCACCTTTAAGTTAAGACAGTTATCATACTTTTATGTCAACCTTAAATATATAATGCTAATTGAGTTACATATAGGCAATAATTGCTACACTTCCAATTGGAGCTTAAGTTTTGATGTAAGACCAATTAGCAGATATATCTGTGTCAAATCATTATCACACATTTAAGTTTAAATAAACATGATTAGATGGCTATGCTAAGTTTTGATGGCAGACCAATTAGCAGATATATCTTTGCCAAATCATGATCACAAGTTTTAGTTACTAATAAACGTGACTTGATGGCTATGCTAAATATTCCATCATTTTGAGATAAAATTTTGTATTTTGAAGTAATAAATGTAATGATTAGATTAACAACTACACCAAATGTTTGGAGGTGAATATATATTAGCTGAAGTTTCAATCACTTCATAGCATTGCTTTCATAGAAATTCAATTGATGCAATTCACTGATTTTCTGTTATTATATATTGAATGTTGTGCAATATTTCTAATTTATCAGATTTTAAATTTGAATTAATCAATTCAAATGCTAAAGCTGGTCACTAAAATTGGAAGACATCAAACTCTATTTGCTTCCACTTCATTTCTTAGATTCTCCTTAGTAACAAGCAGAATAGTTATTGTCTTACAATGGTTTATTTTCATAAGGAAATCTTTAATATGATTCATCTATTATACAAAGATTTTATAATTATTTAAGAATTTGATTAGCTGGTATACATATCATCCATATACAGTGAGAAACTAAGGGTGTTATGATCTTAGTTTTTAGTATAGTTATTGGTTCACTTTTAATCTTCCTCAAAATTTTTGATTTGGGAATTATCTATTTATTATGTTGTTACTCTGACTATACTACACTCTATCAATAAATTATTCTCATGTGTCAGCTATAATTAACTATTTTAATAAATTATTGTCATGGGTGCATTGACTTTTGCTATTATTGATTGTTTTAAGTATACATGCACAAGTGACAATAATCTTTTGAGATAGTATATTAGACGGATTATGCTAAAGACTCTCTATCGGGTTGTATTAGAATCATCGAGGTAATAGATAGTTTAGATTTTAAATTTTATTTATCTTGACCATTAACTAGCTTGCCTTCCTTTCTTTATTCGTAGAACTTGTAACAAGCTTATAAAACTGAAAATCAAGGTATTTTAATGATAAAAACTTCTATCTTGCTCTTGGTCCATAAAGGAACGCAGCACAAAATACCAAAACTTGAGGCAAAGTTAACATAGTTGTGGGACAATCGAGCTGGGTGCAACATCTAATTTCATTCGGATCATAGGAACTACACTTAATCAAACTATGGCTCCATAGAATATGACTGATGTTGTTGATGTTTTATATATAAAAGAAGCTCATAATATTTGCTCAATGTTAAGGCTCATGTACAACAACTCCACTAAATAATTTAACTATTCCTTTCTATCATTAAGATCCTTTTCGATATAAGTGCATCAACTTTTTGAAATAGCCCGATAGCTTCCAACATTCATACAAGAATTCATCATTCTCTTTCATACGGTTTTCTTTTCAGGTGAGAAGTTGTATTGTGCATATAATCCCTGAAGATGTTATTCAGCTATGTAAAAACTCTCAGTTCATACACAAAAGTCTATATTGCGCTTAATTGTTCCTGACTTTTCCTACGTACAGCATGGAGAGGATCATAGAACGATATGAGAGGTGTTATTATGCAGAACAACAGCTTGTTGCAAGTGATTCTCAACTACAGGTGCTTATTCTTTCTTTTATATTTTACAAGAATACAAAAATCAAAACCCTCCCTTATCTTGGCCTAAGCAGAATTTCAACCTTGAGTCCCTTACAAGTTGAACTAACTACATCACTAACACTCGCTACTACAAGTAATTGAAGCAGCCAATTTCTACTTATGTCTAAAAGTTTACGAATTATTGTATGAGATATATGTTTGGCATTCGGTAATGCCAAAATCATTAACAAGTGCTGTAGAACTAGCTTCTTCTTGCTCTTGGGATTTCATTCGGTTATATATTTTTACTTGATCATGTCAGCTATCTGAAATTTGTATTGCTTACTATCGCATGCTGGCAAGCTTATTTGGTGCTTTTTAATCTATGTACAATAAATCCTAGTTGATTGTATGGGCTCATAAATGCATTCATAGATAGTCGCTTCTGCAACAAGACCATGTACCTTCGCTTATTGCATACTTGCAGGCTTGTTTATTCTGTGAAGCAAACATGTAATTTCACAAGTTATATCAGATGTTCAGAGATGTCCTTTATAATAAAATGCATATTATTATTATTATTATTATTATTTTTTGTTTGAAATCATATCAATAGCTGATGAAAGCTAACCTTTTTTCGGATGCATGATGCATATAGGGAAGCTGGTCTCTGGAATGCCCCAGGCTCAAGAGTAGGATTGAAGTCTTGGAAAAAAATATAAGGTAACTAATTAACCTGACTGTATGTATATGAACAAGAACAAAAACAGTTAGCTATTGAAGAAATTGTGCACATTTAGAAGTTTCAATCGTCAATTAAGTACATGCCAACTACAAGGCATCAAGGGCTAAATGTACATGCTCACATACATGCTTCTTGGAAGGAATGACGTTGGATTTCACATAATAATATATGCAGGAACTATAAGGGAGAGAGCCTGGATTCACTAGGTCTTAGAGATCTTCAGAATTTGGAGCAGCAAATTGATACTGCTCTTAAGCGCATACGAACTCGGAGGGTGAAGATTTAATGCTCTTAAAATGTTTTTATGCCATTTTCTTGGACATACATGTAACAATATGACATCTAACTCGTAGTATGAACTGCTTTGAAATGCATATGCAGAACCAAGCGATGCATGAATCCATTTCGGATTTGCAGAAAAAGGTGAGATCCATCAAAGCTTTCTCATTTTGGGTTAAATCTGAAAGCAGTTCGATAAATTTTATTAAATACTTTCCTTGTAGTACAATCATTCAATGAGATAATTTCATGTCTATATTCATAAAAGTAATCATATATGGCGTTTTCTTTACCTAATCATGCACTCTATTTCTCTATGGAGAAAGTAATATTTGAGCTATGGCAACAATCTTATTATATAATGCATGTTCAGTGTGATATACATCTCTAACACTGAGGTTTGTTACAGGAAAGGGCATTGCAGGAACACAACAACATGCTTATGAAGAAGGTAGAGCCAGCTATTTTATTTTATTGGCTGCTGCTTGTTTGCATTTCGAACGTTGTGTAATTACATTCGCAATGAAACCAATTCTACTTTTCATCTAGCTAACATAATCGATCACATTATTTCGAGGCCCAGCTGAAGGAAAAAGAGAAGACAGTCAATGTCAATGTCAATGTCAGTGTCAACAATGAGCATGTACAAGTGGAGCAGGAACACCAACTTGGCCAGAACTCCTCATACCTCATGCCAACACCACCAATTTTAACATTTCCTATTGGGTATGCTCTCCCTCTCTCTCTTTCTTGTTCACACAAAAGCACGCACGCTTGCACACAAAATTATCATAGAGATGAAAATAACTATTGTAGTATACACTTGATCGTAGTACGAAACTTTGCTTGTTTGGAAATCCGGATTCATATTTATATTCGCAGTGTACACTCTGCCATAAGATTGGAATGAGACTAAACTAGAATATATAGACTTCTTTTATTGCTTTTGAACGGTGAATCAATGGAGTTTAACCAAATACAAACATGAACTATGCAGGAGCAGTTTTTCGGAGAGGGGAGCTCTGATTGAAGAAGTAGAGACTGAAACTCGGCCTGACATCAACATTCTTATGCCGCCCTGGATGCTTCACCATGTGAATGAATAGAAAATGTCGACAAGTACCAGCAATAAAATTATTGGTATTATGGGTCATCGAGATGTGAATCCCCCTCCATATCCTTGTATAATTCCTACAGCATAATTAGAGCAACTCCATATGAGATGTGTGATATTAAACTCGCAAACTGTTTTAAGACTTGCAAACCCTTTTGGCTGGTAGAATTTCCCGGGGTTAAGACTCCATGCTGCTTGAATGAAAACTCTCTAGCTTTGCTAATACAGTACTTTCCTCGCTTTCCTGAGCAAATTAGGTGAAATTTAATGAATCTAACCAATTAATTTGTCGAATCTCATATTTGATTGTTTGCAAGCACAGATGAGGTTGAAGGATTAAAATCCTTTTCTTATCAGGTGTTAATATTTACTTAAATCAATGATTGAAAAAAAAGAATAAGAAATAATCCTAATTTTAAATTAAAATACTGAACTACTAAACAGCAGCTAAAGAACATATGCAAGACCTAGGCATTTCAACGTACCAATTACTGAAGCTATATCTTGGTAATTCTTGACAACTGTTAAAAGTCCATCCAAGCGAAGTTCATATATTATCAGTTAGTAGCCACGGGTACGTGTATTTCATGTTGACAGTTCTTGTTTTTACTGTCAAAGAGAGATCCTGAGTGTGTGATGAATTTAATCTGACAGTGATTAAATACAAAGGCTTCCTTCGTCATTTGAATAATATAATTTATTTACAGTCTTAATCAGGTTCTAAACTAAGATTCGAACAGGAAATACAAACCGACAGAAGAATTAATGATCTTCAAATGCAGTTCAGCTGCATCGTCAGTCATCCAAATTCCTCATGTCATGTCATCATCTTCATGATCAAAATCACCACCATCAAGCAAATGCTCCCTGTGTACGCATAAGGTTTGTTATACAAAGGGCCCACAAAATAACAAGAGATATACTACAGAACTTGCTAACCAAGAATCTTCCACATATCAGTAGAAAATAACAGATTGTGTACTCAAATAGTCAAGGTAAGAGATAAAGGATGAGAAGATAAAGGTATATATAGAATGCAGAGATAGAAGGAAACATGCGCAGCATATCAAGGACAGCATGCCACATAGTGCACACTATTCAAGAATCATTCATGACGAGGTTGTTGAAGCAACATGAACAGCTTTGTTCTATACAATGGGCAATGTCACATACGAAAGACAAATATATAGGCATACATGCATAAATAAAAGTTGGATCTAGTTTTAAAACTAGAACCCATGGTTCTAATAGCCAGTGGACTTGTAATAAAACTAGAGGTTATTCATAATGAGTATGAAAACTTTAGTTTCACTTCAAAAAGCCTAAACTTCAACATTAAGTTCCATCAAGTTGATATTATTCGTAAAAAGGAGATGACATATATAGCACTGGACTAGTAAAAAAATAATAATAACAGAAACTGATAACAAATCATTACCACAAATAGAAAAATTAATACCTCAATCTTCCACAAAGGCGTGCTAAAGCTTCTGATCCTGTGCAGGATGCAACATTCTCAATATCAGAAGCATTTGATAAAGTAACACTATCTGCAAGCCTAAACTCGCACAATTCTTTCAAGGAACATGCATCAGTCAACACAGCGGAATGGCCACCACCAGCTGCTAGTTTCCGCACTTCACCAACACACCTGGAATGTAGTACTTTCCATCTAGATAAACGGCCAACATTTCTGAAAAAAGTTAAAGAACAATAAATAATCTGCCTGTTACATACCAATCAACTGGTGATGGATACCAAGCATACGTCGATTTCTGGTTAGCTGCCTGACCATAGCTATTGTAACCCCATCCACGAATTCTTCCATCCCTCATAGAAACAAGTGTGTGAGAGTGTCCACAAGCAACAAGTTGCACACCGTTTGGTACAACCAAAATAGGGATATTACGGATATATGTTTCAGATTCATTAGGGATGAATGAAAATGATCCAGTTTGGGGGCCAAGGCCCAACTGCCCTGCTTGACCACCACCCCAAGCGTAAAGAGCTCCCTTAGAAGTTAAAGCACAAGTGTGCACACCACCACAAGCAACATCCTCTATAGAGATTCCATCAAGGGCAACCACTCGCCTTGGCAGTAACTCTTTATCCCCAGACTGAAGGGAACAGTGTCCAAGTTGACCCATATTTCCTAGCCCCCAGGTATAGCTGCAGGGTCCAAAACAGATAATTATCAGTGATGAAAATTTTCATTAGATTTATATAAAACAAACATTTTTAAAAAAAAAGTAATACCATAATCATATCCTTTACATAATTGACACCAGTATTGCAACATTACTATGCAATTCACTAATCCTGATTATTAATTTAAGTCTCATTAAACAAACAATGCTTTCATAAAAGAAAAATACTAAAGCATGAAAATGTAGCCTCGAAATTTAAATGGCAGCCCAAGAAAAATTCTAGCCAACCCTCAGTAATTGGGACATGACTGAATCTGCCAAAACTGAGAGTGCCTAGGTTCAACTTTAAAGAGTAGGATGAAAGCTAATTATGTGGATTTTTTTCTAAAAAATTTCCTTGACGCTTATGCAAAACATGCTTACCAGATGTTAAACTTGGATGGTAATGGAACAATGACAGAAAGAACTAGTTTAAGTTGAAGCTACTTGCTATTTACTAGAATAGCACACTATTTACATGCATAATTCATCAATAGGATAGTCAATCTCTAATGACTAGTCATAACATATCAGATATAATCAGAAAATAACATATTCTAACTGAAGCTCACCAAGACTAATTATTTCAATGCCACTGTATTAATGCATCATGGAAATCATGAATATAAACTTTAATGACTGCCTAAAACTCATATCCACAACCACACCAACAGATAAGGACATAAACTTTCAAACTGAGAAAAGAAATGACACAACACTAGAACAAGTCAGTGACATGTACACAAATATGTGCAATGAAGCTATGATTATGCTTCCATTGTATAACTAAGTTAGGCGACAGAGACTTGCATATAAATGCATTCCGTTTCCGTTGCATCTGGTCTCCTGACCATACGTGAGATTCCCATTAGAAGATTTTTCCAAACCTTCAAAAAGATTTATTTGTGCCATGCGGATAACCACAATTCTCATGCCTAAATGTAGAACCTATCTCCATGTAAGAAGTCCTTCAGATAACTTACACCTCCCCATTTTCAGATATGGCTGCCGAGTGGTACTCCCCGCATGACACCTGGGTAATCTTCACAAGTTCAGGAGCTTCATCAAGGAATTTTGCATAAGCATTTATTACACGAGGCCCCTGTAATCCTTCACAAGTGACTCCCCTGCCTAGTTGACCATATTCATTGTAGCCTGATTTATCAGAAGAGCAATAGGATACTGATTAGTAGACAGAAGGAATCAATTAAGAATCCTTAAGTTTCCTTTCCTAGATCATATGATATAATCTATCACTGAAAGTGCATAGGCACACATCAGCAGAAAGAATCCTTAAGTTCCCCTTCCTAAGTCATTGGATCTATCTGTTACAAAAGTGCAAAAGCAAAAACATCATCGGCAGCTATAGATTCATCAGAACTGGCTACAGCAGAATGGCAATTTAATTTACAAATTATAATTAGAAAATTTTGTTAAGACAATTAAAGGCTATGAAAACTTACCCCAAGCTTGAAGTAATCCATCTTCTGATAAAGCCACCACATGAACTGCTCCACAGGACACTTGATGGATAATCTATAATAAAAAAGAATGCAGAATTTCACTACACAGTGGAGGTCAAATAAATAAACAGATATACAACAGAAAATGTACACAGCACCTTATGATTGATTAGAAATCACCACATGTCCCGTGTGTGTGTGTGTGTGTGTGTGTGTGTGTGTGTGGAAAGATTAGAAGAAGACATAAAAATACTATTTAACATTTTCCTTTTTCCCTTTTTTGGTCTTTGATGAGAACCAATAAATCTAAAACCTCACAAACATAACTTCCACCTATAGCACCAACAAGAATAGAAGCTAATAAAATTTACTTTAGGGCCAAGTAAGTTTTGACACATCTATATACTATCATCAACCCAAAGCTCAACACCAAAATCCATTGCATACCGTGTTTGGAGTGAAGGCTCCCCAAAACAAACGAGGAAAATTTGATCCCTGTTGCAAAGAGCAGAACAAGAAATATCAATAGGAAGTATTACTTACTATGTGATGAAGAGGAACAAGAAGCCCAAAAGAAATTGAAGAGCAAAAATTCAGAAACAATTGTCTAGATTCAATATAGGGCTTAACTGTTCTTAGTTGAAATAATATTCATATCCTTTGTAGTTTTCCCATGTTCCCTAGTTTTGGTTTGGATGTCCAATTGGTTTTCTATACATGGCTTTCTTAGTCAAAGTTTCCATTACCTTAATTTCTTGTTTAGCAATCAAAGTTTGTAGGATATAAATGGCAAGAAATTTATGTAAGTATTAAACTAATCCTTCCAGTTTGATGCAGATAAGCCTTCAAGAAATCTCGAAAAGTTTCTTAAAGCTCTCTTTAGAATTGAGTGATGCAAACTTAAACAAAGGTGTGCTCCATGGAGCAGCAGGTGCAGCAACTAAAAAAACTATGAATGACGCGTACATCTTTATCTTCTTTCTTTTGTTACTTCTTTCACTTTTTCTTGGATTACTGTTCATAGCCATAGAAACATTGACATCATTTTGTTTTATTGCAATTTATCTGAATCTCTATCCCTATCATGATGTTTATCCTAACTCGACACATAGCTTGCATTTTACATCATCTTATCAACGCTAAAAATTAAAATAAATACCAGAATTTTTCCATCCTACACTATTAAATCAAAACATCGAGAAGAAATAATGGTTCTTTATAAATAAAATTTACTACCTGATTTTGTCCCCAAACCCAAAGTCTTCTTGTTGAGATGGTTCCATCATTTTCACGAGGTTCCGCAATAGCTGCAGTACAATGCGCTCCACAAGATACTGATTTCACAAACTCTGTCTGCAATTGCTTCACTTTCTTTGGGTGTTTCCTAGCCTCCTCAGTTCCATCTCCCAGTTGACCAAATTCATTAGCACCTAGTCAAACACATAAATATGATTATTTGCATAAACAATTAAAAAGGCGAAGGAACATTACCAAGCCTATATGCATTCAATATGCAAAGAAAGTTTTGTTTCTTACAAGCATTGCAATGACATATTCCAATCACACAGACAGCTGTTAACAATCTAGAACTCTATGGTATTGATAGTAATGAGAGAAATGATCCTTAATCAAGTTGTATCCATAATTTAGATATAAATGGCAATAACAACACAATGAAATCACAAGAAAAATGGCCCATCTAAGGCCATGCCCCACTAAGAATATGCTACCATCAAATATTAAACCAATTACAGTCATCAACAGAATACAGAAATGAATAGATCCATAATGGTAAAACAATGGAAAAGCTGACACAACTACCTTGAAATGCATTGTGTTCTAAAATAAACAAATAAAATGTTAAAAGAAATCATCAAGGAACAAACCCCAAGTGAAAAGCGACCCATCTGAGGCCACAGCCGCGGTGTGCTCACGACCACAAGCAATGTCTAACCAACGGGAATTAGCACCTGCTGGGCACCCAAAGAGCTCCGGAGGGAGCTGCTTTGGAATCCGTAAGTGGCGCTCTCTGCCCCTTCTACCAGTCTGACCACTCTTGTTATATCCCCACACATATATTGCACTCTTTGTAGGTATATTATTCATGGCGCGAGCTGTCTCCCCAATGATGTCCTTAATATTCATTTTTTATATATACACCTAACGACATCAACAAGAACAACAAATTAATGAAATTAAATTATGATTTTAAACTTTACCCACAAAATTTATAACTAAATTGCAGTTTAAAGCCACCATTTTGGGTTCAAAATCATACATTTTTTTGCCTTCTTTTCACCTGTTTGATTGGTGGAAGGTAAGAAAGAAAAAGGAATTTGATCCCATATGATAAATACCCATTTGTAGAAATGAAAACGCTTTATAGTGTAAACAAAAAAAACAGCCGAACTAATTAAAAAAAATCAAATTAAAGAATAATTTAAATGGTAACTAAGCAAACTTAGAACAAAATTACAGCTGAAAATCGCAACTTGGTTGCAATTTGAGAGATTATGCCTCTTTGATTGCTCGGAAAGTGAGGGAAAAGAGCAAGAAAAGACCATTTTCAACCTCAAATGATCTGTCTCGGTCAATACAAATCCAAAAGACAAAACAAAACAAAACAAAAGATGAAGCAAATTAACGATTTAATTGAAGAGTAAAAAAACGGAATCATTTCAATCCCAAATCTTTATTCCATGATAAATAAGTGGGAAGAGCGTACCTGAAGGGAAAAGTAAACGTTTTTGAATTGTTGAGTACGAGAATGGAACTGAAAAAGAAGATTTGGGTGGTATTTGTAATTTGGGAAGGTCACTTTATTTCCGTTGTTCCGTAAACGTGGGAGATTCGGGCCGGCCTTTATGTCGGTGCACAAAATGTCTAAACCACTGCTTGACCAACCAATTTCATATACCCAAACTACCCTTCACAAATTGTAGAATTATCTAGAATTCTAAATTTTATGATTATTTTCAATATTTTTAAAAAATAGTAATAATATACCACGCGGCACACACACACAGATTTGGTAAATTCGTTGATTTTATATTGGGAAATTGTCAACTGTCAACTTTTCACCAAACCCCCTTTTCTTGACAAGTATAACTCAAACCTCTATGGCTTTTGTAGCCCTGACAAGGTCCCTAATTGTTCTTCCGGGTATGGTTTTTTTTTTTTTTTTTTTATATAATTTTGTTTTGTTTTGTTTTGTTTTGTAATTGTGTTGATGGATTAAGTAAACCCATATATGAGTTTTGTCTATTTGTTTAATTTTTATTCTGGGTTGGGATTGAAATGATGAACATGGGGTATAAACGATCATGAAGTGGTGAATTTGGTGACTTTGGTCTATGAGAACTCTTAACTGACATGGGGTTAGCTTTTTGATTGGCTTCATTGCTTCATGTTCTTCCAGAGAGAAAGGTTGTTGATCAAAACCCTTGTTTTTTTTTTTTTCTAAATTTTGTTGTGAATTCTGATTGGCAAATTGAGATTGATGGTTGAGGATTGTTCAGTAATAATCATTTCTAGGTTTCACTGAAAAGAATGTTTCCTGTGCATTGTTCTGATTTAGTTTTTGAATTGGTCATGGATTGTGTGTCACTTTTTGGTACTGGACATTGTTTAGTGATATGGATCGAGAAAAACCATTCTGTGGATTCTGCTTTGGTGCCTGATATTGCTATCTGCATTTTAGAAAGATAAGAGATACATAAGAATCATGGCTCAGTCGGCTAGCAGCAATGCTGGGAAGAAGCTTATTCAGATTGATGTCAGTTCAGACACTGTATGCCCATGGTGCTTTGTAGGAAAAAGAAATCTGGACAAAGCTATAGCTACGTCTAAGGAACAATATGACTTTGAGGTTCTCTCTCTTTCTTTCACACACAGTTTTGAATGTGGGAGCTAACACACACATGTCCTATGTTTAGTGTTTTCCTCTGTTCTATTGAGGGTCTAATTTTGCAGATTAGATGGCATCCATTTTTTCTCAATCCTTCTGCTCCTAAGGAAGGAATCAATAAGAGAGAGTTTTATGAGACCAAGTTCGGGGCTCGAGCTCAAGGGATGGCGGCTCAAATGACCGAGGTTTTCATAATCAATCTTGGAATTATTTGCAACCATGCTCATAATGTATTGCCTATGACTTGAATGTTCTAATTACTATGTCCACTGTGAAATTGCAGGTTTTTAGGGGTATTGGGTTGGAATATAACATGTCTGGAATGACGTAAGTCTGAAATATTAGTCCTACTATTCATATATGGACTGACTTATAGAAGAGTTAGAAGCTTAGCTTTATAATAGAGATATTGCAAACGTGTCTTTGATATGCACAGGGGAAATACTCTAGATAGCCACAGGCTTATCTATTTTGCCGGGAAACAAGGTCTTGAAAAGCAACATAATCTTGTTGAGGAACTATGCCTCGGCTACTTCACTCAGGGAAAATATATTGGTGACCGGTACGTGTGGTTCTTGGTTGACTTGTGTTTTCTTATTTCTCCAGTGAATTTATTATAATTTGTAGGAGTTACTGTACCTGCAATTAGTTTACTTTAGATCTACATAGTTTTTCTGGTATCAATTTTTCACCACCCGCCCTGAGCTTGAAAAGTTTCCACTAACTTCTGCTAAGAATCAGTTTTTGATTTCTAATATTTATATAATTGCATGCCTTCTGTTTAGCAATCAATCAGTTGAAATAAGATTGTTGAGAATAACAGATAGTAAAGCATCAAAATTTCTTGGGAGAGTTGGCCATCGAGTCATTATGGGAAGGATTAATCATTTGATTTTGTACATAGCATATAGTTCAAGACTTTTCCTGGAAGGCAAAACACATTATGTTAATAGCATTCACACCATGTTGGAGCTTTTAAGAAATGACTGAATTGGATTAATAAAATAACTCTTCTCCACTTGGGGCCCTAGAATACCTCAAATACAATAAATCTTTTCAATGCCAAATCTACTGTCCTAGGTTATATTCATAATAGATGTATTCCACCACTAGACTTTTAACTAGACTCCACTAATAAAGCAACGTTCCACCTAAATACTAGCATCTTTCTGGACTCTAGCCATGACTAACTCTTTACTCGCTTCCCAATTCTAGTGCCCAAAGATCCGTAAGTTAGTTGACCACCGCCAGACTAGCTCTTCCCTTTTAAATTGGTCTTTCTCCTGCTGATATTACTTCCACATATCCTGGATTCTGCTTTCTTACACTCCTTAATCCATCACACCATCCTGAATATTTCTTGGAAAGTTAATTAATTACATGAAAAATCACTTTGTATTAGCTCTCCTATCAAAGCAATGATGTCTGCCCGCAGCCAAGGCAGTAGCACCATGGTGGATGAGGTTTTGTTCCATCCTAAACAGTTGCCTAAAATGAAAATTCTTCAACATAAGCTGATTTATTTGCCGGTAGTTATTTGCTAGCTATAGTAGCACAATGAAGGTGTAATTTTTGCAAGTAATGTTAAGCATAATTTGCTCATATCAAAATCTTAGCTGACAAGTACAATGAAATTGAAAACAAAACAAGCTTGCAACCGTTCTTCAATGGAACGGGCTTTTTGTTATTGAGCTATATTGTGGTGGTAGAGTAGCTAAGAGTATTTGAGATTGTGTTGTGGGATAGGAGCCCTAAATGTTAACCCATTACTGTAAGGCTATTACACTTTATGATGATAGCCAGTAATAAATGCAATTGGATGCAGGGAATTTCTTGTTGAATGTGCCAGGAAGGTTGGGGTAGAAGGGGCAGCAGAATTTCTTGAAGACCCCAATAATGGATTGAAGGAGGTAGTTTCCGTTTTTCTTCTTTTATGCCCCTTTTGGTTAGTAAATGGCATGGAAATTACCTGTACAATAATTTGCGGAGGTTATTTAAAGATGTACACAATTCTTTTTTCTTGTTCTTTTTCTCAGTATTGGTAATTGAAGAAAGAATTATTTAGTCTTTTACCATGCTTCTTTGTATGTATATTAGTGGAGGTGGAGAAATTATAAAATCCTATAACTAGAGAAAATGTTAACAATAGTACTAATTTCAACTGAACTTGTTCTGACCGAAGGTTGAGGAGGAGCTCAAGCAGTACTCAGCAAACATTTCGGGAGTTCCACATTATGTGGTAAGTTGAAGAAGATAACATCTATCAATTGAAGTTTTTACAGTGCCATTCTCAGAGAGAAATTTTTCTGCAGATTAACAGGAAGCACCACTTGAGCGGCGGCCAACCTCCTGAGGTTTTTCTGAGAGCTTTCAAGCGGCTGCCAGTTGAAAATCCTTAACAGCTTCAAGCTTCTAATTTCAGTCTTAAATAATGCAGCTACTTGTTTATGGCTTGTTGACTTGGCTTAATAATCTATTCCTCTTATCATGCTGTGTGTTTACAGACACCTTGAAACTATTTGTAAATTTAATAATAAGGGTGCTGAGGAAAGAAAGTTAACAGTTTGTTAATTAGAAATCTAATGACTTGTGAAATAAGGTATCATTTTTCATGGGATTGTATTGTAGCACTCATCCAATTTCCATACTATAATGCAGACTTGTGATATGCGACAAATCATGTGTTCTATATTACAAGTATGATTTCTAAGTTGAATTTTTTTCAAAATTTTTATTGATTTCTCAGTTGAATTTTCTCAAAATTTATCTCAAATAATGTCATAGTATTGCATTCGTCGATTGAATGATAGGAGAATATTTAAAATCTATGAAGTATATTATTTAATTGATGAATGTCTCATTATTTAGAATGAAAATTTGAAATAACTTTCAGGGATCGATAATATAACTTTCTTTAATTATAGACAATTATGAGACTAGCACCTAAATAATAATGATGGACAAGCACAAATATACCACAAGAAGCTTCATTCCAGTCATACTTCCTTTTCGTGTAAAATGCTGTAGCAAGAATTTCAGTAACATGAGGGGAAAAAATTAAAATGGAACTTTTGAAGAAAATGTACAATGATAATTGTCTTGAATAACACTTTTTCATATTTACTGTAGAAGACAAGCATGATTTGCGTATTTACACATCTCTGTTGGTTTTCTTTTTCTTTCCAGTTGTTGGTTCCATCCACGACGAAAACCTTTGAAAGATCAAGTCGTTTCATCGAATACCATCACCTGCAAAACCCATCCACAAAAGCTCTTAAGTCAAAATAATCAAAGGAAATGGTACAAGATATTTCACTTCAATCCATCTTCATTCTACTAAAGAATGCATTTGAAGTACAATAATGAAATGGTAGTGGCAAAATCTTCCTGCTTTTATTCTAGCAAACAGCAAGAGTGTTTGACTGGTGTCTTGCCAAATAATATAACAAGAAGCTAAGGCGATATTGACTTCCTAATATTTCACCACTTACACAGCAAATGGTGGAAATTTGAAGACAAGACATCTAGCAAATCTGCCGTTCAGGAAACCTACCTAGAGCTAGTAACACCTTAAAGCAAGGTCATCTGAGTAAAATCTTGAGCTAATTCTGACTTAGTGACAAAAATTCTGATGCAACTAAACTCAAAAACAACCCCATCTTACATTCTGAAAACTTTTACGTCAATCAGACATTAACTAGATTGCTGTAAAGTTAGACAACAGAATCATTTTATGGAACCGAGAATCTTGCATATGCCTTTTAGGGTTTGACATTTTCCTAAATATTCTTCTTCTCTACCTCAACATATAAAACTAAATGCAATGCAATGAGATTGGCAAGAGAACAAGAATCCAGGGTCCAAACCCGTTAAAGAAACCAAAAAAATAATAGTAGAGTCTAAGTCTAATGAATCTTCATAAGAGGCAAGGTCAAAACATTTAGCTTTAGATTGCCCAACCAAATACCAATGAACATAAGGTAGAAAAAGAAATCTGGTCATGACTCCTATCAGGAAACAAAGATTATCATGTAAACTGGAGTGGTTGGTCGCAGATGTACCAAAAAAAACACTGAATTCACTAAAGGTAAAAAAAGGAAAATTATATTGCATCCAAACTTAGATCACCTTATGCTAAGTGTTGTAGGAATATATATGACTCATTTCAAAAGTTATGAAGGCCAAAATACATGGTTGTGAAATGCTCAAACACTCTAAGAACATGTGCATTTCTTACTACAATAGTAATATTGCAGGCATTGACATTTGTATGATGCAAACTTCAACCAACAGAAAAGGAAAGAATGGGCAGCCTACAAACTTGATTTTCTAACCACATGAACAATCAATCAGCCAGTGCATTGAAGGAAATTAATACTCAAAATTTTAAGAGAAAAGAAAATTAAGGATCGCCAAATTTTGAATGCTAGAGAAGAAAATAAAATCAAATTACATAAATTAAAGGCTATACTGTTATGAAACTGCCAACAGGTATCAACGGAAAATGGAAACTATAAAGAAAAGCAATTGTCTTGATCAAACAACAAAATGGACCAAGTAGCTTCATTATTAATCAAAACATGCACCAGCATCATGTACCACGGGAAAAGACATCTTCTATATCTCTGGAGCTCACTTTAAAATAAAAAGAAAATTAGAAAAATAATATATTTCTCATCAATTCAAAATATTAACATGTCAAGAAGAGGTTTGACTTAAAATTGAGCAAAAAATATAAAGGAACGACAATACTCTGAAAATTTGGATGGTTTTGGTTGGACAAGGACAAAAAGACAAAAAATAATTTTGAGCAGACCATGAGTCCCAACCCAAGAAATATGAATAAAAAATATACGATCCATTAAGACATAACCAAGTTCAGAGTCCCAAACAGGAAGGGAAAGGGATTACCTTGCCACAGACTGGGCAGTTTTCACTTCTCTCCATCCATTCATAAATACAACCAAGGTGGAAATGGTGATAACATTTTGTCACTATCTTGGGGTTCTCTGTTGTATACTCTGCATATACAAAAGGTAAATGTAAGCTGATCTAACAACCTTAAATTGCTGATCTATAGGGAGAACATTTTATATATGAATAATTAATTGATAAAAACATGTAACCAAAAAATAATAAATAAATAGAAAAAATGGAAAGGACAAAAACAATCATCGCCAGAACACCATAAATTCACTGTTAACTTTCAATAACAGCTTATGACTACCCTGAGAAATCCAAGATTGCTTCTTGACTGAGGCTGGATTACTATTGTAAACGGATTTTGGATTCTCAAGTTCATGCCCATTCAACTGGGAAGACGAGATAAAGATAGAGGCATAGAGCAACCCCAAGCAACAACCTTGCCATCAATTCCCTAATCTGTCAACAAAGCATTGCCCTTCTTGAAAATGCAGAATTTACCATTGGTTCTTTGTTCTATTTTTCCTTTTGGAGGGCAGTCCAAAGTCAAATATGATGATGAAAGGAAAATTTATAAAGTGCCTGCAGGATAGCTCTTTTAAGTTTGAAAATAGTAACAACTAGATCCAATCTTTTGGTCTCTGCAGAAAGGAAATGGAAAAGGAAAAAATAATTTCATGTTCTTCCTTTGGAGAAGTTTTCCATGATCAGCGTTCTCAGCAAAGTCCTAGTCCTATAATTATCTTATACTTACAAGGAACTACAAGAAATCCATGCCCATCAAAGTGTCCATATTTGTCCATAAAAGGTAGATCAAGCACCCAGTAAAATGTTAAGAAAAAGCAAATTTTTTTAATAATTCAGAAACAATTTAGCACAAATAAGAATAAAGTGTCTGTCGTCAAGGCACATGCTAACACTGAACATAGATAAACCTAGTTATAGGTTATATCACAAGATTTACCTTCAAGACATGTTGGACAGACATCTTCATCTTCTGATGGAGAATAAATATACCCGATTCCAGCTGCTGCTTTTGCTGATGACAGACTAAGTGAAGATTTAGAATGCTGTTCCTTTGATCTGTCTTCGTAGGATGAATCATTCCACCTGCCTCCAGCACTCAATGATTCTGAGTCTGCATTGTTTTCACCTCTTAGTAGTTCTGTCTCTTCATGGAATTGACTTGAACCTTTCTCACGTCTTGAAACTAAACCATCTTGTTGCAAGCGGAAATATCTAGGATCAGCATCATAAGGCAAGGGCCTTGGAGGAGAACGGTACATGTCAGAGAGAGAATTATCAAGTGAAGCAGCAGAAGTCATAGATGCTGCCCCTTGTATGGATGAAGGGACAGAGTGCACTTCCCCTCTTTGGAAGAATGAGGTATACTACAGACAATGAGAAAGACGTAATAAGGAGAAAAAGAAGTAATATATTCGGAAGTTTATCCAATGAAATGCTTGAAGTTAAACTTTTCATGAATAATCTTCAAAATACAATTTAATTTCCTGCATATTAGTTTGCTCATCCTCGATGTTAACTTCTCCACAAAATACAAGCTTCTTGATTTAAATAATCAGATATTAATGATCTAGAAAACTTAGAAAAACGCCCACTGATGCCTGTTCCCAAACTGAGTACAAAAAACTAAACTACAACGAGGGTTCATCTTCTCCAAAAACCTAGGGATATATCCATGCATAGCATTAACAGAATATGACCTTCAGTAAACTAGAATGCAATGGACCAAATTACATATAAAAATGTATTTACGTATACATAGTGTTGAGAGTTTCAATAATAGACTAATATTATGGCAACAGAAATGGCAACGAAACTAATATTTATGAAAATGAAACTTAAATGATAAACAAGGCTTAGTAACAGATACATAGGACATACCACATTTACGAAATTTTGAACAAAGCATCTCAGACACATGCAATTTCTATACACAGAACTATTTGGATTCATATAATCCTCAAAATCTTCAACATGCAAACAGCAGCAAACAGAACCCATTGTTGTAAACTTCAATCTCTTCCTTTCTACTCACAAAAGCAATTCTCCAGTCTCATTGGCCAAATTAAGTGCACTAAGCAAATGCATCAAGAAAGAATTCTTGAAGCAATAAGTATACAACAAATACAATGAGAGAGGACGCTCAGCTCGCAGAAGTTCCCCTGCCTCCACGAACTAATACCCTCCCTCTTCCGTTAACAAATGCTCAATTAGCTTCGTAACTTGATCAACGATTTTCTGCTATATTCTTTACCTGTAAAATATAAAAACTATATAAAACAGCTACACTGAATACGAGAAAGGAGAAGCATCCAGCATAACTACCCTCAAAAGCAATTCATGGACTTAAATAAATAAATAAAATAAAATAAAATGCCTGTGCAGCTAAAAGGAAAAACTGATCACTGATAATGTAATGGAAACTTACATTTCTCCACTAATCAGCATTCACGGGTTTAATTTATGAGAAGAAAAAATCCCACACTAATTAATCGATGTCTCAATGCCTCACATCAACACATGGTTTCCAAAATAAAGGGGAGAAAAAGACGAAACGATAAACTCATTTTGATGGGTAACAAAATTTTTAACCGAAATAAGAATAGATTGTCCAAAATTTAATCTTTTCACATGAAAGTGACATTTTTTTCTTCTTCTAAGACGTTACTTCAAAATTGGAAAAAGCGGTTCTTTCCTTTACTGGTAGGAAGGCACAATTTAACAATGAAAAGGGAATCCCTCGCAGACACAGAGATTTCCATTAAAATCACCTGCCAAACACAAAATTCAGCCAACAAAACAACTCCATTCCCAAAATAAAGATAAAATAAATAAATAAAAGCAAATCCCACTTCTATCCTCCTGAAACGTGTCAAAAAAAAAAAACAACAGAGATCAACCCAGAAAATCGCATAGACAAATAAAATAAAAGATACCCATTTGAGATTATCCTACCATACAACAAGTACAATCAAAGATACCCATCTGAGATAATCAAATTGTAAAACAAATAAGATCAAAAGACAGAAGAAAAACAGGAGAGAAAGCAGAGAAATACCTTGACAGAAAGAAAATCAAATGGGTAAATTAGTGGGCAGAGAGAAAAACAGGGACAGCGAGACAGAAACCGAGAACCTTGGACTCACAACAATCCAGCTACGACTAGGTCTAAAGATAGATGTTTCGAAAATCTGGAATATATTTTGGGAATTCGGAGATTTGGTTGGATTTTAAGGCGAGAAAAGCTACGAATTAAAGTCACGCTCATTCGTTCGTGTGCTCGGCATGCTTGACGCTCCCTTTGTTTCTGCTTTGGTTGGCTGATGGAATCATTCCAACTTTATCATAATAATTAATTATCAATAATTAATTATAATTAACAGAACAAGTGTTACATTTTTTTATTATATATTTTTTTTTATTTTAATGTATTTAATTATTTATTTTATTAATTCATTTTTCTATGAAATTTTTGACTTGTTATGCCTTTATTTGATAAACTTCAAGTTTGAACAATTTCCTCCTTTTCACATTTCTTGTGTTGACATTTCTAATAAAATTTTATTATTTTAATTTAAAAAAAATAATAAAAAACCTATTATTATTATTATTATATAATATTTTATAATTTATAAATTTTATATTATAAATCATAAAAATATTTATATTCAATTTAAATAACTTAATTTTTATATAATTTTAATTTCTTATAAATATTCAATAAAACTAAATAACTCTTATCAAACAGTAATTCATCTGGTTAAGAATTTTTGAACTTTTTTTTTTCATTTGTAAATTAATTTGAATAGGTCCGTGCCTAAGAGGTATTCAAATTGGATAAGTGATTGATTTTTATATTTCGGCGTAAATTTAATTAATTACTTAATTATGTAAATTAATAGTTTAAAGTGCACTTAAAAATAGGGTATTTTTTTTTATTTTTATAGAAACTTATGTACTAAAAATAATGACATCTTTAATTATTGTAGCAAGAAATATTATATTTTACATAATTTTTTAGTTATTTGTAATAGACTGATTTTACAATAATTGATTAGATTATATTTTATATGTGTTGAATTTAATTTTAATTATTAAAAATATAATAATCTAATGATTAAATTTTTATAAAAAAATATGATTCAATAAATTATTTTATATATATATATAAATACTATAATGATGGCATTGGTGAGAAGTAGTGATCTTATGTCCCTAAATTGAATTGAAAAATTATTTAAAATATTTATTTTTTATTTTTAATTTATTAAATTAACTTCTTTCATAATTTTTAATGGAAGAAACTAAAAAAATATATAAATAAACATAAATACCATCCAACCAAAAGTCTAAACATTTCTTTCTTTTCTCTCTTTCAATCATTCTCTTCTATTCTCTCATTCTATTTTTTTTTTATAAATTTTGAAATATTATTTTTGTTTGAGCATTTTATTCGTTTGTATTTAATTTATTAAAATTTTTGTTTGGCCAAAAATTTATTGGAGTAGAATGAAAATTTGGATTTTGGAGGGAGCAGTTGGGTGTCAGTCACCACATGTAGGGGGTGTATTTGTAATATTTTTAAAAAATTTATAATTTTTAAAAATATTTAAGAATCTATTTTTCATAATTTACAATTTTTTACTACCCTTTGTAATTAACAAAATTTTAAGGGTTATAAATGAGAAAAACGAATTAGAGTCAGCCCTGGTAACCGATGGGCTTGCTCAATTTCGATCACTAGTCTGGGGGTGTTTGTAATAATCTGAAATTTTTTATAATTCGTAAAAACAATTAGGGACTTATTTGTTTTAATTTTATACTAATATTTGTAATTAATAAAATTGTAAGGGTATCAAATGAGAAAAGCCAAATGATAATTGGCATTGGTTTCCTCAATTTTGGTTACTAATCCAGGGTAGTTTGTAATATTTTAAAATATTTTATAATTTGTAAAATTATTTAGGAATTCATTTGTTTTATTTTAAAATTTTTTTATTAATTTTTATAATTAATAAAATTTTAGAGTTTATAAAAAAAAAATTCGAACACCACAATCTCCTTCCTCACCCCTTATTTTCTTATCAATATTTTCAATTTTTTGACCAAAAAATTTCTAACAAATGCACATAATAAAACCAAATTAAAATTAAAATTTTATGCTTTTGTCAAAAATTTTTTAAAATTACTAAGAAAATATAAAAAAATAATAAGAAAGAAAACAAAATTTATATTTTAGCTATATAAGAGTATTTTTATCCAAAAATATCAATTTTAATTATACTTAATTAATAAATTATAAAAGAGGCTAATTTGATAAATTAATTAATAAAAATAGTTAATTTAAAATTTTTTTCAATTAAATTCACTTGATATGGGAACATAAAGAAGGTTAATTTGATAAATTAATTAATAAAAATGGTTAATTTAAAAAAAATTTCAATTGTATTCACTTGATACGAGGACCTATTTGTTACAAATGAACAAACTGTGTCTTTATTGTAAAGTTGTAAAATAAAGGGACCCAGATGTTATTACGTCACTATCGTCCACCAATATTTCTATCAACAGTCACTTTAACAAAACAACACGAGAGAGAGCGGGACCTTCGGTTTTTTTGAACTTGTATTTTTACCAAACAAATGATTACGTCGTCGTTTTGTTCATCTTCCTTCGCCGGCCGTCTTGTAAGATCTGCTATCTAGATCTAAGGGCGTCAACTCTCGCTCTATCTCTACACTCGAGTAAATAGATGTATACATTTTTCTCTGTATGTATGTATTCCTTCAGATTTACGTATTAGGGATTCGCAATTGAAAGCCCAACCACCAGTTTCTCTACTGTGGAAGCCGCATATTCAGCATTTAGGGTTTTGAGAAAGTAGGAAAAGAAAAAGACCTTACATTGTTTGTCTTTTTTACAGAATGCAGAGCTCATCGAGCTCGTCGACTGTGCAACCAGAGGCCATTCTCGAATGGCTTCGGAAGGAGATGGGATACCGACCGCTAGGGCCCTACAGTTCGAGTAGTATTAAATCAAACGCACCGTCTGTGGATACAATTCGGAAGATTTGTCGCGGAAACATGATACCCATTTGGGGGTTCTTGGTAAAGAGAGTGAAGTCGGAGAAGACGGTGGAGAATATAAGGAAGAACATAATGGTCCATGGCAGTAGTGCTGGGGAGAGTGGAAATTCGGTCAGTTTGGGGAAAGAGGAGGGTAAAAGTAGAGGAGGGAGGAGGAAGGAGAAGGTTGTTGGAGAGAGTGCAAGTGCGAGTGAGAGTAGAGAGGCGGCCTTGAGTGAGAGAGAATTGGCGGCAAAAGAAGTGGAGAGGTTGAGGAACATTGTGAGGAGACAAAGGAAGGATTTAAAGGCTAGGATGTTGGAGATTTCAAGGGAGGAAGCTGAGCGGAAGAGGATGCTTGATGAACGCGCAAATTATAGGTTTGTTGGAGTTTAAGAATTGATATTGCCTTTATGTTATATGTCTTCTTAGTATCTGAAGAGTTCTTTGAGTTTGTTTAGAGGATATGCTGTACATGTATGTTAGAATCACATAGAGTAGCGGGAAATTTAGTGTTTTCTAAGTGCATTTGTGGACGAGTGTTGATGTGAACTATTAAGTAATTGTGCTGCACTGTTAGCTTCACTCAATTTTGGCTAATTCTTGTATCCCAACCAAGGCGTGTCAGGTGATTGACACTAAAAAACTTTCTATCAGTTTTTCCTAGTAAACATTTTCAAGAAACTAACATGATTAGGATATGAGATTCATTTGCATTATTTAGGCAGGCCTAACAGTTGTTGATTGGATTTGGTAGTATGCCCGGGCACTTAATGCTCATATGTAAAAACCAGGTAATGAAAGTTGTTTGAACTAATTTTTTTACAAGCTATTGACTGCTTAGTGAGGAGCTAGATGTACTATTGAAAGAAACAACAGAAACTAATGTAACCTTCATCAGTCCATTCTTGGTCATAGTCCTTGGAGCTGAACCTTTAGTTATTCTTGTGACAAACTAGGAGATGCTTAGACAATTAAAACTAGTTGAATCATTCATGCATACAAATTCCCTTCATTCCCTGTTCATTAAAAAATTGTTTAGAAGTCTAGTTTTCTGCGCTACCGTTTTGTATTGCAGTTTTTGCATCACGGATTGCTTCAGTGTAGGCCTTCTTGTATTGCAGGCACAAGCAGGTGATGTTGGAAGCTTATGATCAACAGTGTGATGAAGCAGCAAAAATATTTGCAGAGTATCATAAACGTCTTCGTCAATATGTTAATCAAGCAAGGGATGCGCAAAGGACAAGTGTTGATTCTTCAGTTGAAGTGGCTAACAGCTTTAGTGCAAACAGTGAGAAAGAAGCTGTTTATTCGACTGTTAAAGGCACTAAATCTGCAGATGATGTCATTCTCATTGAAACAACTCGGGAAAGAAATATCCGGAAGGCTTGTGAATATCTTGCAGCACATATGATTGATAGAATACGCTTTTCATTTCCAGCATATGAAGGAAGTGGCATTCATTCCAATCCTCAATTAGAAGCTGCAAAGCTCGGTTTTGATTTTGAGGGTGAAATACCTGATGAGGTTAGAACTGTTATCATTAATTGCCTGAAGAGTCCTCCCCAGTTGCTCCAGGCAATCACTGCATATACATTACGGCTGAAAACTCTGATTTCTAGAGAAATAGAGAAAATTGACGTCAGGGCAGATGCTGAAACCTTAAGGTATGATTGCTATATCTTGTTTTCTTGACGTTTAATGTTGCATACAAGACCCACTGATCCCCTTGTTAGTGCCACCTTGAAGATTAAACTGCTTTATATCTCATTTATACCATCAATTTTTGCAGCAACTTTCATAGAATATAGAACTTTCATTATTCTCCTTCTTAGTTTGATGAATCCTGTACTTGAGCATCTGTGTGTTCATTCTTTTTCTCATTTGTTTATCTTTTTTTTTTTTTTTTTTGGTTAATGGACTGCAGTGTAATCATGCCTAAATTGTGTTGTAAAGTTATACATAATAAGAGAAGAAAAGAAATAAGCTTTTTGTTATGTTGTGAGAGATAAGGCACAATGAACCGAAAGATAGATGTCATTTCTGCTGCAATTATTAGGAAAACTTGTGTGGGATTTTATTTTCATAAATGCTTCCTTTCCTGATGATTGACTTGTTTTATTTTGGTCTGGCATTGGAATATGTCTTGTCAATATGAGCATTTCTTTTGTTAAAAGATTATTCTTGATTTCCTTGTCAGGTACAAGTATGAGAACAACACAGTAATGGATGTTTCTTCTCCTGATGCGAGCTCACCTTTGGACTATCAACTTTATGGTAATGGGAAGATAGGAGTGGATGCACCTTCTAGAGGAACTCAAAACCAGCTTCTTGAAAGACAAGTATTATTCTTTTCCACATTTAGCTGCTTTATAGTTAATATTTTTCTACGGTTTGTGAAGGCAATCAATCTTTTCTGTTTGCTCATTGGGGTTATCTTTTATTTATCGTGTTTCTCTATTATGAAGTGGGTATTTTTCTCTTCCCCTTTGAAGCCCTTATTATTGCTAATGTGGTTGATGGTTTTTGGAGCCAAACTGTTGCCTCTTAACTTGAATGGTTACTAGTTGAGTGTTTATCTGGGTTTAGCTTTCCAGCATATCTTTTGCTTTTTCTGGTTTTTAATGTTGCTCAGATTTATCTTTTTGTGTGAAATTGATATCTAGTATGTGTTATTGTCTTTAGAAAGCACATGTTCAGCAATTTTTGGCAACTGAAGATGCACTCAACAAAGCTGCAGAGGCTAGAGATTTGTGTCAGAAGCTTATAAAACGTTTAAATGGAAGTGGGGATGTGATTTCATCACACTCACTTGTTGGGGCCACATCACAGAATATTGGCAGTCTTAGGCAGTTCGAGGTAATTGTTTGCTGACCCTTATCAACTACCAATTTCTGGCCAAGGTGTTGCCACCGTGAAATTTCTATTTAGTTCTTCATCCTGTCTCTCATTCTCGCTTGCTTAATGTTCAATGTATTTACTTTTCTATTTTAATATGTATATGTGTTTTTTGTTGCATTGAGAAACTAGAAGTTTCTTTTATATGTAAGGAGCTTTCACAGTGGTGAACAATGTGTCCACATAACACTAAGCAGTACAAGGATGAATACAGTTCCAAATATGGCCCCAAATACGGTTCCATTTTCCTATTGCTTAACTTAATTAAAATGCAAAGGGATGATTTAGGAATTGAATACAAGATTCCTTGATCAAGTCAGTTCTGATACTTTGTTGAGCAACCATTGATATCAAAATCTTAATTTGATAGTTTGAGGGCTCAATGATAATATTCAAGTTTTATTGCTGTAGTAATAACTTATTGGACTGTTGATATGTAATTTAGCTGAAGCTACAAATGTGGATGTTTGAGAACATCAGGCAAGATTTCCTGATTAGCTGAGATAAGGCAGTTTTAAGCTGAATTGACATGTAATTGTCGCTTTAAACATGCTGCCCTATAACTTTTGAAACAGATAAGATTTCGCACTGTAAGCGGCATTGAATTGTAATGGTAATACTATCTTATAATAGCTGTTTTGTGCAAGCAATGCTATTAAATCTTTAAACGTTAATCTTCTTCATTCGTAAATTTTTGTTCTAATGATTTATGAACATTCTATGAATTTTTTAAACTGCTCACCTTAGTAGTTCTTTCACATAACTTCTTTTTTTTATTCATCTCATGATAAAAGTTAAAAGTGTGTAAACTGCCATTTGTTGGTTGTAGTGTAGTTGCTGATTGGGAGGCTTAACCATTTTCTTCTCTCTCTCTCCTTTTTTTTTTTTTTTAATAGTTGGATGTTTGGGCCAAGGAGAGGGAGGCTGCTGGATTGAGGGCAAGCTTGAATACTTTGATGTCTGAAATACAACGCTTGAATAAATTGTGCGCTGAGAGGAAAGAAGCTGAAGATTCATTGAGAAAGAAGTGGAAGAAGATTGAAGAGTTTGATTCCCGCAGATCTGAGCTTGAAACCATATATACTGCCCTACTTAAGGCTAATATGGTGAGCACATATTTTATGCATCTCCAGTGATGTGAGAGTTATTATTTTTATCTTCTTGGTATTGATTCTTGTCATTTATATCTTTTTGTCTCACTTACATTTTGATTTGAATTGAAATGAACTTATTATGATTTCATTTTCCCTGTAGGATGCTGCTGCATTTTGGAGTCAACAGTCATTAGCTGCAAGGGAGTATGCATCAAGCACCATAATTCCAGCTTGCACAGTTGTTGTGGATATTTCAAATAGTGCAAAAGATTTTATTGATAAAGAAGTTTCTGCCTTTTATCGAAGTCCTGATAATAGCCTCTACATGCTACCATCAACACCACAGGTTTGTAAGATGGCAACTGTATAACTAATTTTCTTGATCTTGATTGATTTCTGACTGGAGTAAGCAGCAATGCTTCTTCTCTCCTTTCTTTCTCGTACTGTTTTTCCTGAATAAAAGGTTCTGATTGTTTCCTTGATGTTTAGAACTGGATAATAAAAATCTGTAGTGATTACAGAGCTGATTTGGTTTGACCTTGGTTTGAGTTTCATTTGGGTCCAATAAGTTATCTTCTCATCACTTCTAATCCTAGGCATACCAGTTTAATTCACATTTCTATTGTTTTCACAGTGGATTTTTTTTTTTTTAATTATAGGTTGATTACAAGTGAAAGTCAATTATATGCTTTCTCAAGACTAGGATTAAATAAATGGATCTTTTGGTTCCAACAATGGGGATTTAGGCATTAACCTGTCCAGCATGGCATCAGTTTAAGAGAAAGCCATAGTAGATTCTTTAACTGGGGTTGAATATATAAAATGATCTCTGTTTATGCTCCAAATCCCACTGTAGATTTTTTAAATTGGGCTGTGTATATAAAATGATCCTCCTTTTGACATTCATGGCATCTACATATAGTTGTTTTCTCTAAGGAATTTTTTCTTGTTTTGTTACTTCACTGGAATTCAGTATATTCTGTCTTGTTTTAGTCATCTTGTTAATATTGCTGTTATACAAGTATTTCTTCTTGTTGATACTGTATAAAAAATGTAAAGACCTCATGGAGCTCTCATTTGCATACCCTGGATTCAAATAATGATATTTGTGTATATTGAGTTGGCATCCATCAATTTCACACTATTTTTCTTTAATACCATATCAGGCACTTTTGGAGGCCATGGGTGCTAATGGATCTACTGGACCTGAAGCTTTTGCTGCAGCAGAAAAGAATGCTGCTTTATTAACTGCAAGAGCTGGTTCTCGAGATCCATCAGCAATTCCGTCCATATGCCGCATTTCAGCTGCCCTCCATTATCCTGCTGGTGAGTTCTTGTTCAATAATCTTAACGGTCTCTTACATAAAAGTTGCTTAGATTGCCTTCAATTAGGAGTCGTTTTTCTGACGGTTTGCCTTCGTAAAAGAATTAAACTGGATTAATTAGTGCTCTTGAGAAGAAATTTTTTTGGTTCAAAGATGCTTTTGTGCCTTCTATGCATGTATAAAGTCTTGATTTGATTTGGTCAATATGCTGCCCAGTAGCATGCAATTCATAGTTTTCATCATCCTTAATTAGTTGTGCTTGTATTCGATACGTAGACTTGCTCTAAGAGTTAATAAATACAATTATATTGATTAAAGCGCTGACAATTTATGAAGTGTAACTTTTGGTACTTGGTGCCTTCATTTCACTGGGAAGCTTCCGTTTGGTGCATAGGACTTCTATGTGATGGTGGGAACTGGCACTTAAAGGACGCCCTTTGCCATTGATTACCTTCCATGGGTTTGAAAACTGCAGTTTGTGGCCTTGCAAAATTTGTCACTCTAGTGAAAGAGTGTAAGCAATGGATGAAAAATAATAAAATTGGAACATGTTATTGGCTAGTGATTTCCCTCAACAACTCAGTTGTCTCACCAGTAACCATTTCGTTTTGCTGATTTCTGGATGACAAATCAAAACTATATTTCAGAGAGGACTTTCAACACTAATTTGTGAAAAAATGATAGTTTATCAACTTCTAGTGGTGTAGACTTGATATCTAGTTAAATTGGCTATCCTGCCTTTTCTAGGTGTATTTCTCCCTCTGCTGAAAGGACTTTATTGAAGTTATGTTGTTTGCTGCTGTTATTCTGATTTTCTGTGGATTTATAAATTTAATGTGAAAAAATAATAGAATTTTGTGTGGATTTCTATAGACATTAATGGCAAGGACTTTTTACAACCTTGTGATTTTATTGTTTGCACAGAAAAATCGATGAGATAAAAGCTTGCTTGTTGGTTGTGTACATGTTTTTTTTCAGTGTCTTGATTGATGACTTGGACTCCATAATTACAGGATTGGAGGGTTCAGATGCTGGCTTAGCATCTGTGTTGGAGTCCCTGGAATTTTGTTTAAAACTTCGTGGTTCCGAGGCTAGTGTGTTGGAGGACTTGGCTAAGGCTATTGATTTGGTCCATATACGGCAGGATCTTGTTGAAAGTGGCCATACATTGTTAAATCATGCTTATCGTGCACAACAAGAATATGAAAGGTAATTCTATTGATATCCCATCTTGTTTTATCACGGAGTTTAGGTCATGTGATTATTCAAATGCTTTGAAGATTGATTGATTGATATTTATATTGGGTTGTTTGTTTATCCTATTAAAGTTGATGAGAATCTATTTTTAAAGTGGCAATGACCAATTTCAACCACATGTGATGGCTAAGGAACTCGCCAAAATAGTTTTCTTTGTTCAGGTTGGCGGCGGGTTCAAGTTCTATCTGGGTTTTTGTTTTTGGTCTTTCATCATAAAAGGGTATTTGTTTCTTGCTATTGTCTGCACATGATAGTACATCTGAGTATTATATGGGAATGGGAGGGGTTGGGTGGGGAGAGTAATCCTACCCATAAACAGATATTCACCTCATTGGTAAGAATTTGATATGATTGTAATTTGTGTATTCATGTTTATTGTACCTTGCAGGACAACTAATTTTTGTTTGGATTTGGCTGATGAACAAGAAAAAGTTGTCATGGAGAAATGGTTGCCTGAACTTAAGACTGCAATTTTGAATGCTCAGAAGTGCTTGGAAGATTGCAAATATGTTAGGGGTTTGGTGAGTAACAACTAGAACTATCAGCAAACAATTTAAACAGAAAAAAGGAAAAAAGAAAAGAAAGGGTAACAACTGAAACTGGAAGTAGAATATTTATCATATAATATTGCAGATAATAGCATAAGCAATGTTCCAATTCTCTTATTTTTATCAATGTTCCACCTTGATCTTTTTCTTTTATGCAATTTTCTGCATATAAAATATTTAATTTGTGGCATTAAACTGCAGCTTGATGAGTGGTGGGAGCAACCGGCATCTACAGTTGTTGACTGGGTTACAGTTGATGGGCAAAATGTTGCTGCATGGCATAATCATGTGAAGCAACTTCTTGCATTTTATGATAAGGAGCTCTTGTGAACAGTATGTTTGTGCATTAAGGAAGACGACATTTCTAGAACTCTGTCCTTTCATGTATACTTCTTACCACTTTCTTCTGTTTACCAAAAAACACTGACACTAGACTAAAGCCTCTTCATGAAGCAGCATAGTGCATAAAGTTCAATTGGCAATGCAAATGAAGGTATTTGTCAGGGATACCTTTTCAATTTGGTTTACAGGTTTGGCAAAGTTTGGGATTCTACCGTGTGCAAATAGAGACGTCCATTTGCAACTGGTTTTGAGATTTCGGAGAGGCGGTGCCGGTGGTATCTACACTTTTGCAAAATTGAGGTACAACCGGACACGTGTCTTTGCCAATACTAACTTGTTGTATAGAATGGTGCTTCCTTCCAAATAATCTTATGTAGTCCTTGGTTTACGATTGCCTCTTCTACCTTGTGTTCTCTTGTTGAGGCTTGATTATTGCAGCTGAAAAATTCTGTGTGAAAAGACTACTACACATGATGTAGGGCGCTGTTGTGTTTGTAGTTTGATTGTGTTTTTTTTTGACATTGGATTGGTAATACTGAATGGCAGATTGATGTTCTGCTTTGCTCCATTAACAAGAAGACCGGTTTCCAAGTTACTGTTGCTGTATCTTCTGAATTGTTCAACATACATAATTGGTTGAGCGGTTTATTGTTAAATAATGGCATTAGATTTGGTTAAAAAATGTTACCACTTTTTCTTCAGCAATTATTATTAATTGTTTTATGGCTTTCAATTGTAATAGCCTTTGTATTGTAGTGTTTACAAGCATAAACACAAATTAAAATTTTTTTTCCTACTATTAATGCATGTGGGGAAAAAAAAAAAAAACTATTTCCTTAATCTCTTGTTTCAATTGCAAACACTAAACCACAACTACACTGTCACATTCACTGGAGAGGATTATCTGGAACTGTTCATCACAGGGCATGGCAATATCATTGAAATATGTTAATTATTGCTCCTATAATATGTTAGGCAGGCTGATCTGATCCTGACCTTTTGGTGGTAAAATAGTTTGAAATCATTGTACACTTTGGAAATGACAAGATATTTACATTAAAATATAGTAATTGTTGCTCATGGAATCTTAGTCACTCTAATCCATATTTTTATCAATTTTAACCTTCAAAATATAGTATTCTTATTTTGGCCCCAGTACATTTTTTATTCTTATATATTAGCCCTCTCACTCACAATGTCAATCTAGCTCCTACTCTGGACTCAATGGAACCTAAAACTGTTGGAAAATCAAGAACATACATGCAACAAAAAGTTAAAATTTTCAATTTCGTCTGCTTCTGAAAACCAACCATCTGCTTTCAGCAAAGACGAGAAAATAGGTTAGGGAATAAACTGAAATTGCCCCGGCACTAGTGTTTGCATTCCAGGCTATGCTATGATATCATTTCATAAGTGAAGACTGTCTGTATGGTTGAACCACCTGGTTACAGGTTTTAGACTTTGAATTGGGTTGAAACGACCTATATTTGTCGGCCTCAATATTGAAATGTTTATACTAGATTACATATTAAATCATGGTATATGTTTTAGTCTAAGAATATCATTCCATTTCCAGAGCCACATATGCTGAATAACGAAGCATGAACAATCAAATCTGCTTGAGTAATGATCCAATACCATTCCATTTATGAATTTATCCAGGAAAGTCAAAGAAAGGCCATCATGATTGTTCTGCGATGGCTGAATGTATATTTATATGCTGTCATACCCGTATCCATATTCATAAGTTCAATTCAATGAATAAGGGAATCTTCACAGGTCAGAACAAATGTGAAAGCAATAATGAGATCGAAGTCACATCTTAAACTATGGGGATTGAAATTTTATCAGCAGCAACGTGCTGTTTCTGGTGTATAAATTGAACTGGTTTAGTTGGTTTTTCAGTTATCAGCATTGAAATCAGTTTCTTATTTGCCATCTGATTTCAACCACCACACATTCTTTGCATTGATTTAATCTCTCTTTGGTTGCTTGAAGAACAACTTTCAAATATTAATTACAAGGGATATGGGATACCAAATAGCCACACCAATCCCATCAATAGGTATATTATATTATAATAAGAATATAATATAATAATGATATTCTCTCTGTAATCATCCTTTATAAACAACTAAGAGATCAGGCCATTTGATATACAAATTGGCCATTCCAGTTATGCAACCATTCTAAAGGAGCATATCCTAATTAACCCTACATCTGTACTTGAAGAATTATGTTAATGGATATTTCTACTTTACTGAGAATTTTTTATTCTTTATTTTCTTCTTCTTCTTCTTCTTCTTCCTTATTTGATCATGAACTTCCAAGAGATAAATGGTTTGGAGTCGTTGACCTTTACCAATGGGAATGGTTCTGGTATATGCTTCCTCACCCAGAAGCTGCCATGGAAGCAAAATCACATTTTCAGGCAGGTGATGATGATGTCATCCTTGTTTCCTCCGTCAAAACAGGCACCAGGTGGCTCAAAACTCTCATACCATCCATCATGAATCGTAACAAAGACGAAGAAGAAGAAGATGATAGCGATGATCTTTTGATGAAAAACCATCCCCATGTGTTCATTCCTTCTTTGTAAATTAAAATTTTCAGAGAAAACCCTAATCCTCATCTTTCAGTAGGTATGCTTTCACCTAGACTTTTTCGAACCCTCGTACCATATTCAATGCTCCCAGATTCTGTCAAGAATTCCAGTTGCAAGATTGTGTATTTGCGAGAGTCCAAGGACACATTCATTTCATTTTGGCACTTTCTGAAGGCAAATTTTTCCCCACTTATCTGGCCATACTCCATAGAACTTTTTCTTATAGAAATACTTGATAAATCAACGATAATTATTTTAAACCTTTCTTCTTTATATGCAATTTAATCCTTTAACCAACCCTCTTACGATTCATTTCTATTTTTTCTTAATTTTTCTTGACCTGTGACCAATGTGATGGGATTCCCAACGATTGCTGTAAAATTGGCAGTAACCCAAATGGCATATCAGTCACTGTCTTCTTTGTGGAGTAAGCCAAAAAATCTAGCTGCTCCTTGGAGCATTCAACAATTGTAGTTTAGCAAAGAAGAAACATGAAAAGCTCTTAATTGATGTAAATGCCTCGAAGCTCATCACATGACATGTCTGTGGCACCCGTGAAGAAAATTAGTCTTTATGTAAGCTAAATTATAAAACATCACTGTAAAACATCAATTCTTTCTCTATCAAAGCTACTCCACGTCATGGATTTAATATTTTGGTTGATTTCTTATAACATATCACAAGATTTATGATTTAACATGTAAGTTTTAAAACATCATTACATGTAGTAATGTTGTAGGCTCGGAATTTTAGACATATCAAGGTGAGACAGTAAAATTATACACGATAAATTAGGTATTAAAATTATGTATAGTATTTACTACTTAATATAGAAGAGAGAAGTTCATAATGATAAAATTTATGTAAATAAAAATTTAGATTATTGAGGCCATTTCATAAGTTGGCTCAACCTTCATAGTTGTTTACTCTAATACAAATGTGTTACTTTAAAATTGCTTTCAAGATGTGAAGACAAAGATCAAAGTTGCAATTTCTATAAATTTGTACACAGCAATTGGCTTTGAAATGTTAGACAAACAAATGTTATGGTTGTTTATCTCCTAAACAAAAAGGCCAAGCATTACAATTAAAAGGAGATCACATTCAAAATTGTGAAGATCATGTGCAATAATACCACATCGTACAGTGAAATCTTGACTGGATCCAATAATTGATTTACAGGGAAAGGAATGGAGGCTCAACTAGATCATGTGATTTATTGTTCAATCTTTCTACTGTATCAAATAATAATTTTCCAGGAGTTTGGTATCCAATTATCATATACGTATAGACTGAAAAGTAAAATAGAATGAAAGGTCAGGAATCAAACAAACACATTCTGAAAATTGTTGGTATCAGCATTCGTAATCTCTTGGACACATGAAATTTGTGGCTACTTTACATGTCCCGTGAACCAACAGGGACCCAACTATTTCCCACTGGTTATTTGTACACCAACAATGGAACAAACTCAATAAATGTAAACTCCATTACAGAAACCAGCAAGATCTTGAGTAGTCTCTGTGTTTACCTTCTCCTTTTGAGCTGTTTGGTGATTGCAAGCAAACCTACATTCACGGTTGCTAGTTTGCAGTTCACTGGTTTTTGCATGAATAACTTTAAGAACCCTTCAATATTTGTAACCCTATCAATACAACTCACTGGTCAGCTTCTTTGTCATATATTCCCCAATTGCTTTTGTCACAGGATAGAGACAAAAAAAGGTTAGGCTAGCCAACTTTATTTATATATAAAGGGGCATAACTGAATTGGGAGGGAATGAGAAGCTCGAAGATGTCTTGGTTTTACTTCTTATTCTTCTTCAGTTTCGTAGTTGGTAATCTAGAGGCTAGCCATCTTCAGAAGAAGAATCCATCTGCTGTTGTTGTTGGTACTGTGTATTGTGACACGTGTTTCCAGGATGAATTCTCTAAGTCCAGCCACTTCATTTCAGGTTCAGTATTCAACATTTGATTTCTATCTTTTTAGTGATTGTTTGGGGTGGGGTTGAAATTAACGGTGGGTTTTGTTTGCAGGAGCTTCTGTTGCCGTTGAATGCAAAGATGAGACTTCGAAACCGAGTTTTCGACAAGAAGTGAAGACTGATGAGCATGGAGAGTTCAAAGTTCATCTTCCTTTCTCGGTTAGCAAACATGTCAAGAAAATCAAGAGATGTTCAGTGAAATTGATCAACAGCAGCGAGCCATACTGTGCTGTGGCATCGACTGCAACTTCATCTTCACTTCATTTGAAGGAAGGGAAGCAAGGAATTCACATATTTTCAGCTGGGTTTTTCACCTTCAAGCCTCTAAGACAACCAAACCTATGTAACCAAAAACCAAGCCTGGAAAATTCCAAGGAATTGAATTCCGTGAAAGCCTCAGTTCGCCCATTCAGCGATCCTGCAATATTTCCACCTCCAATTCAAGATCCTACAACACCTGGTCTTCCATCGATTCCTCTGCTACCGATACTGCCGCCACTGCCGCCACTGCCGCTACTTCCAAGTCTGCCGCCTCTTCCAGCACTCCCAAACCTTCCTCCAATGCCTGGACAAGTTGCAGAAAAAAAACCTGAAGAACCTTCCAGGGTAACTAAATTATCAGAACAAAAAGCTGATCGCCCTGAAGATTTCTTCCCTCCGTTGCCACCAATTCCATTTCTGCCATTTCCAACCATTCCTCCGAACCCCCTCCTGCCGCCTCCAATTTTTCCTCCGAACCCCCTCCAGCCGCCTCCACTTTTTCCTCCGAACCCCCTCCAGCCGCCGCCGCTCTTTCCTCCGAACCCGTTGCAGCCGCCTCCGCTCTTTCCTCCGAACCCTTTGCAGCCGCCTCCACTCTTTCCTCCGAACCCTTTGCAGCCGCCGCCGCTCTTTCCACCTAACCCTCTAGTGCCTCCTCCGGCCCCAGTGATTCCTTTTCCGCCAGTTCCAGGACTGACTCCACCATCACCACCATCATTTCCAGTTCCTCTGCCTCCAATTCCACCTAGTTTCCCTGGAATTCCTCCAGCTTCTTCTTCTCCGAAGAAGCTTTCTCCTTGATTAAGTCCCTTCTCTCTCCATGTATAATTTCCCTAATAAGTCCTTTCACACTTCCTTCTTCTTCTTTTTTTCGGATTTATGTGGTGGATGTTTTTTTACTGTGCCTGTCATCATGAAATAGAAGGACACTAAATTATTGTACTTAAAATAATAAAGCTGAAGTTCTATTCATCTGACAGGCTAATATTTTTAATGGTTATTGCTTCATGTTTTGCCATCAATTTTCCATTTTTGTTGGCCACTTTCAAAACCTTAAAACTTATGACTAATATTGTACACAGTAAGGATCAAATCTATGGTTATAAATACGGGCATTGTCATTGCACATGTTGGGCTGCTTGCTTGATTAGAACCACTGAGCTGCTCAGCCCTTGGTTTCAGCGATCCTGTTGGTTGTTATGAAATTATGCTTGACTAACTGGTCTTGATTAGAACACATAGGGCCAGTCTAAAGAAAAAGCAAACCTGTTCTGTTATGAAGATGAAAAAGATAAAGGTTTTTGGCGCATATCCAATCAGAGATGCAAAGCCGATGATTTAGCAATATTAGCCGTGAGTTTATATCCCAAGAAATATAATCAATATTGTATTCAAACAATATTATCTAATCAATATTATATTAGCAGTGAGATAAAGAAATATTATGTTCTCTATAAGTATGTTTATGTACAATAATGAACATATATGATCAAGCACACGTTCTGCGCTGTTCTAAATATAAAGAGCCAAGGCATTAAGGTTTTGGCACATATATGATCAAAGATGCAAAGTTAATGAAGAAGAGACTGAAGCAGCAGCAAACACTGCGGTTATAATGATCCGGCAATGTGCAAGATATCCAATACCAAGCTATGTTGTAGACCATCATTTCAAATTCATGATCAGGGAAGAGAAATCAGTAGTTGTGTTCTCTCTTGGAGCTGGGCTGAACCCACTTCCGGAATCTTGATTTTGAGCAAGGATAATCAGAAATCAAATGAAAATAATGAAGCTTTATCTTGATTTCATCCTTCCTTGCTGTTGTTTGAACTTTAATTCTCGATCGAAAGGCTCTTTGTTGTATTTGTTCAATAAGTCTACCAAACAAAAAAATTTAGACCATATTAAAATTGCAATATTAAATAAATGTGAATTCTTTTCTTTTTTTTTTTAGTTTGATAACAATCGAATGTGATTCTAGTTTTATATTCTCAATTATGAAAGAGATTTTGCCGTTCCGACAAGAAACTAATGAAAAATCAGAGTCGTTCTCCCGATGAATCCAAACTATTCGAAATCAATCAGTATGAATGTTTCCAATGACTTATCGTGGAATAGCCTTGTGGCAAGGGGAATTTCACTGTGTGACATAGAGCCCGTGAGACATCGCCCTGCCCTACAGGATAAAGCGCAAGAGCCATCTTACTTCACAGCAAACACAAACAAACGAGCGCCCATTGTGTTGTCTACAGAGAAATATCGGACATCCTTGTATCTTATGCTGTTGGTGGTCCCTGGATAGAATTTGCTTTGCTTCCAGTCCCTGCATGATTGATTAATGTCCATAGAACGAAAGATCCAATTTTGAAGGTTAGATTCTTTAAACAATATTCTCTACAGAGAAATATCTATTCTATGAATAAAAAAAAACAAAAAATTGAAGGAATCATATTAGTGTAGTGTCGTTGAAGTGATGACCCAAGAAGAGCTGCGGGTTAAAGTTGTGCGGGTAAAACCGGAAAAAGTTTAAAATTTTTATAGTGCAGCACAGGGTGAAATGGCAGCCGAGCATTGTATTTTAATTGTTTAATGCAGCTCAGTGGTACCACACAGCTCCTATGGGAATTACTGCTTTCAAGTCATGGCCATTATAAATGAATGAATGAATGAACTTCCAAGTGTGCCGGCTCAATTGACAATCGTATGTTGCCTTTTGTATCTGCATATTAATGGCTGCTGCCAAAACTTTGATCAGGCCTCTCTGTAGAAGCTTGACATTTACTGCACTATCTGAGCCCAGAACTGGACGAGCTTAACTGCAGGCCAAGATTTAGCAATTGTGGCCGTGTGTTAGCCCAACTATTTAAAACATCTCCATTAATCACGTAACCAAGCAGATCAGAGAACTTTAAAAGTATAGTTGTGTATTCAGAAAAGACAACTAGAACAGAAGCCACTTCAGGAAAGCCACACTAATGGAGCTTGCCTGAATATCATTCCAGCAAGGAAAATGATGTCCCAGTCATGCTGCGACTGGAGCATAATCAAACTGGGAAACATGCAGATTTCTGAAACCACAGAATGCATCGCAGGCAAAAAAATACCAGACTTAAAATCCCAGAACATATTATTCAAAGTCTCCAAAACAGGAAAAGTTGTATAACAGTATAGAAAGACAAAACACCTTAAACATTTGATATGGAATCCATCTTATAAACAGATGCCTTCCACGTCCATATGGACAGGAACTTTCCGGTTTCCAGAATCCATGACTCCTGCTACAGAAATCCAAAAGCACTTCCATTCTGTAGTTGTCTCAGCAGCAGTCAACGCTTCCAAGGTAAATTGCTATTTGGATGGAGAGGGCATCAAAGTCTATCGTACCTCCATGGATCATCGATGTTCTCCTGGCTGAACAAGGCAAGATCACTGTGAACTTCCGGAATTCTTACATGCAATCGGTATTTCTGGAATTAGATACAAGATCGACCTTCACTCCCCAGAATTAATCATAAAACAGATCAAAAAATAAAAATAATAATGAATGGAAAACTTACGGGCCTGTAGCATATAGATAGAAGAATGTTTTAAGAATAAAATATATATGGGGGCAACTACAGTAACGAGCATAATTCAGTCAATTTAATGATATCAAAGGACAACTTGAGAAGAAATAGGCAACTGCAAACCATACCATCCCAGTCAAGACTGTTTTCGAGTACTCGGAAAATCAGCAAGACGGTTCATTATTGATCACTGTGAAATGCATTCCTCGGATTCTCATCAGAACCTCCAATAATTATTGAAAAAAAATTCTTTTGAAAGAAGTTCATAGAGATGTGACTACATAATACTGAAATAACACATCATTTTATGCAAGTTAGACAAGCCTTGCAGTTCAAGGAAGGAGTTCAGTTATTTGCAGTTCAAGCAAGGGTGGTCTCAGTGAAAAGCTTAAGTGCCTTGCTGCAAAGCTGAGCAGCAGTTGTACCCGATGTATTGCAGAGGCAAAAAGCACATATTGCAGTGAAAAAGGACACAGTACAAATCAGATGCTTGCAGTTTTCCTATCTTAGCTTTCTCATTCTCTAGGGTTTCCTTACATTCCTTTTGTCTATAAATATCCTTGTAATAGCAGTAGCCGAAATGTATTAAAAAATATTCATTCAAGCTAAAAGGTGTAAAGAGAATATTTTATACTTTGAAACTATGTAAATGTTCATCGAGCCATCTGATTTATCGATTGAGTCAAACACAATTGTACCTCAACACAAATTTGTTAACAAAATACACCTAAAAGATTTGAAATCAACCTGAAGGTGGCTCTTCACTCGATCGTTGGTCAGCCCATCAACCTGCATCAAATCTCTGATTTGTTTGGGAGTAGCCACTGCTTATCAAAATTAATATATATATATATATATATATATATAGAAAATGAATAATGTTAAATTAATGAACCTTCGAAAGATAACAATAAATTAAAAAGGAAAAAAAAAATCAGATAGTGAATGTTAAGTATCAAGTGCTGAACTTGAACTCCTCCCAGGATGTTCAGAGCCTGGACAAACCTTGCATGAAGCTGCGGTGACCAGCATCTCCTGTTGTTTTTCCAGATTTTTTCAGTCAGTGGCCGGGGATGATAATTCAGAGTTACAGGATGTGTCCTCACATTCAGTCCACCGAGACTAATTGGCCCGGGCCATGCAACTTTTGCAGCTTCCTTCCCCTTTTGTTTTTCAGCTCCTGATTCGAGAAAAAAACTGGAACTTGTTCCATTGGCTTCTGCTGCTGCTGCCATCGACGGCATCTCTGTGTTTTTCTTTGTGCATTGCTGGATAGGAACTAGACTCAGAGCCTGTGATTGAAAAAAAAAAATACCCATTTTCAAAATAAATTTTACAAGAATTCAGCATTATAGAAGAAGATTATTTACCTGGGTAGAGTGAAGGATTGATTTTCTCTTCTTTTAAAGAATAGGGTTCCAAAGTTGATGATGATCATCAGCAGAAGAGTTAATGTTCATGATCAAATCTTTCTCTTTCCCAGCAGGATCCTGATCCGAGATAATCCTTTGTTCATACTCATAAAGTTTCCTCTTCATTGACAGAAACTCAATCAGAGGTTCCCAGTTTCGGGTTCCTTCGAATTCCCTTCGCACATGATCTCCTCCTTTAGAGTTTCAATAGCTGTAAACAAAACAAAACCAGAAACAGAAACGATCAAACGCGGATCATACCCATCATGCAAAGCAAAATCAACCTGAATATATTGGACTCACTCACCTTCCATTAACAGCAGCATGCACCGAGGAAGCTCACGTATAAAAGCCTCAACCCTACTCAATTCTTCCTGACGCTTTAGCAGATAATAATTCAACACAGATAATAATTCAACACAGATAATTTATCCGAAATATTGTCGATGTTGGACAGATCGTTCAGCAGGCTGGCAATGGTTTTAGGGACATAAGATGGTTTCAGCCTCAAGCTAAGCTCTAAAGAACTTGAACCCATTTTCTCACCAAATTTTCTCTCACTGCGAAAACTCTGAAATTGCGGAGATAATATGAACCGAAAGGGGCAGTATGGGGAGTTACATATACACAGAAAGTGAAACGAGAATCCAGGATAATCCCAGAAGACAAATAAGATTACATAATGACAGATTCTCATGCATGCTATCGCATCCTGACAAAATAAAATATAAATATTCTTCATTAGTTCTGTAAAACTTTTTCTTTCTGGTACTTTCTCGGAAAGAAAATGAAAAAGAAAATGCATTTTAAACTTGAGTCGCCGCATCACATGCACACATATACGATACATAAATTGACAACTCAGTCAGATGCTAAGTTAATTAATGGATACTCAATGGAATCTACCGCTATGCAAATGATTTCATTATTCCTTTACATTTTTTTTTCGCTTGATGCATTCATTGTATTCCATTTTTTTGTAGATTATGAATGTGTCTTCGAGTAAAATTATTTGAAAGCTTTCTAAGTAAGACTTGAGATTTAATTAGCAAATTCTTAATGAAAAAGCACACCATTTAATAAATTCTCATCTACAAATATATCCTCTTCCACCCTCGTTTATAATTAGTAGTAAAAAAAATACAGTTTTTTGAAATAAAACGACTTTTTTATTAAATCATTTTGTAAGTATTAATTGATTCAATTGATAAAATTTTTAAAATAATACAAAGTACTTATATTTAAATGTTGATCATATTAATGTCGAAATGAATTTGGTTTATATTATATCTAAAATGTTAAAACTAAAAAGAAATGAAACTTTTAATGAATTTAAAATTATTCAATGATGATAACTTATTTTAGAAGGTGATCTAATCAAAACTAATAAATTTTCTTTTTCACATAAAATAAATAAGTATTTATGTGTTTTAAATTTTATCATAATTACAATTCTATACATTGCAATCACACAACAAGATCCAAGATATGCATACAAGATGCATTTTTCACAATAAGTTCAATAGCCCACAATGTTTCTTGGTTTTGTTTTTGTTTTTTTATTTTTTATTTTATCAAAATTAAATCAATTTTTTTTATATTATCTTGCTTGACTTTACAGGAATCTTGGTATATGCATATTCTTACCAATGTATAATTAAAATTCATTTCTTTATTATGCATTTTGTTTATTAACTATTAATTTTTGGTGCAAAAATTTCCGTTATGTGAAAATTACTTGCAATTCATATATATCAAGTAGTTAATCTAAATGATTTTTATGCTATATTTTTATTTAATTTTAAAAATGCATAGTCAATAAGCTAAATCATCTAGTTTATCGTCTCAAAAATGACATTTAATGATTTTGTCATACAACAATTATAATTTCAAAATTTTTGTATTTCAATTCTAAATATACCCATAACTTATGATTTGTCCTATAATCACTCTTTATTATGGACCCATGCATTTTGTGTAGAATTCAACTCACTAATTTTTGTATTTATAGTGTATTAGTTGTATTTTCCTTTTATTTAGTACCATTCCAACAAATGAAGTTTGCCCTTTTTTTGTTTATTTATTTTTTGTTCTTGCCTACAACTTTTGTTCTATGTGAACATTGATTAGAACTTGGGTAGTTGGGTATATAAAGTCCATCCTCTTTGGGCTTGATTATTAAGTTTTGGGAACCTAATTGTTGACCTATAACCACATTGAAACTTTATTTCCTTTCCTTATCTATTTAATGGGCTTTTTATTTACATAAGTCCCATCTTCACATTCAAATTATAGAATATAACCCATCACAACTAAGGCTAGATTCTAGATCATTTTAGTGTTCCCATTACTTAAATCATTTTACTTTTTATAAAATAATTTTTGCACCACATATTATATGAATAGTTTAGGTATAAGTAAAAATTTTTAAAATAATTTTATTTTATACGTAGATGTGATCTACTTCAAATCATTTTTACTAAAATAATATGTTTTGTCAATTTTAAATACACTTTTTCTCATATAATCGCTTTATTTTATTTTTACAAAATAAATTTTAATTATTTCTTATTTTCTCTTAATTTAAAAATATTGACAAATATATGATAATAATAAAAATAGTGATTTTTTTTCTATTTTTTTATACATTTTTATTTGATGCCATGAATCAATGTCTCTATGTATTGAATTTGAGTTTAATTTCATGGATCTTTTGAATTTGTATTAAAAATTATTAATTTAGAAAAAAATTAAAATCGAGTGTAACTTGTGTTTGATGTTAAATTATTAGTTTGATTATGTTTTGTAAAAATAAAATAAAATGGTGGAGTAAATGTATCTAAAATTAATAAAATTGATTATTTTAATAAAAATAATTTAATTAAGTGTAAAATAAATTATTTTAAAATTTTTTATAAAGTATAATACATTACTTTTAACAGCTTTTACTTTTTATTTTATTATAAATTATTATATTTTTTAAATTTTAAATTAAAAACTAATTTATTTGAATAATAAAATATTTTTTTTCAATTATCTCTTCTCATAGTATATTTTTAAAAATAAATAGAGTATTATAAGTATTATAAAGATTATTTATTTTAAGTTTAATATATTTAAATAATATTTTTTAAAATTTATTTTTTTAAAAAAAATTGAATTAAAATAAATAAATTATAATAATTAGATCTAATATTTATAATATTTTAATATTAAAAAAAAAAAGAGAGAAAAGACAAGAAGAATCACTTCTGTTTTTCTTTTACTTGCAAAAAAAGCAACCACTAAAACCCCTCATTTTCCACGTCATTTCTTCACTTCCATCTCGCCTGTCTCTCTCTCTGTCCGTCTTTCTTTCCCTGTTGCTTTCCCTTCACCGCCTTCGCTCTTCTTTTGTCTTTTCCTTTGTATATTAACGCAACCGAATCACTCAAATCTCATTCTCATGCACTGATACTCTCCACTTCGCCTACGCTAATGGCGGAACACTTGACGAACCTCTTCGACGCCATCTCCGACAAGGACCTCTCGCCTCTCGATCTACTCCACCGTCTCCGTTTCCACGATTCTATCCATCTCGGCCTCAAGCTCTACTACTCAATCCTCAAACTCAGTGTTCAACCGATCGGAGATGATGGTTCTAGTAATAAGTTAGGGTTTCAATCCTGGACCGATGATCAGATTCGTTCGATTGTTTCCGTCGGTCACATGATCGCCTCTGCTACTCGATCTCTCACTGGTTAGCTTTTTTGCTGCTATTTAATTGATTCGATTAGTGAATCAGTTTTTTTTAAACTTCGGATAACGGTGTTTTTGCGTGTGTCGTTTGTTTCGGTTTTTAAGTGTGGCGAAGAGTATGAGAGTGAAAGCATTGGTTCACTGATGTAGTTGATTAATTATATATGTTTTTTGTTTTTAATTTTAGGTTTTCAATTATTGCCTTCTGTAATGTATTTCGGCTGATTCTGTTTTTTTAGTTCAGTGAGTTAACGATTGGGTTGTAGTATTTCTTGCCTGTGATCAGGCTTAACTTTTGTTTAGTTTGTTTGGGAGATAAAAAATAATGAAAAACAAACCGTTTATTTTTCCACTGCGATGACTTCAACTTTGCATGTTCAGAAGCACACAACTGTATATATATTTTCCCTGCAATTCTGTTTTAGTATTTACTTTGTCTTTTTTATTTTTTCCCCTTTTCTTTTGGGTTTCATAAATATTATCATTTGCTGAATACCTTTTATTTTAACCACAAAAAAAAAAAAAATAAAAATCTGACAAGTGATGCTGGATTGCTATTAGTTATATTTGCTTTTGTATGTTTCTTTTATGCTCAGAAGTTTTGTAGTGGTTGATAACAACTTGTCTTGCTTTTGCTATTACAACTAAGAGATGTAGTTTTTGATTTCCTTAATGATGTGCTCATTAACGTATTTGGGTTGTGATTGCATGAGTAGTGGAGCAAGCAGGAACCATAATTGTTGCGGTCATGCAGCAGTTGCTGGAGTTTGCTGTCTGTTATTTGGAGAAATCAGAGTTCAATAGTGATGATTACAGCCTGCAGGTCTGTAGTTTTGGAGATATTTTTTGTCCACAGTTGAAGTTGATGTGAACTTTATCATGGCTTTTTAGTTGTAGAGAAGTAAGCTTTATATTGGATTGTCCATTTCAGTTTGTGTGGTCAATTGACATGAAATTGATTTGAGCCTTTAATACATGTTAGTAATATTAGATACAGAAGGATTAATATATGTTCAAACACAAATGTGATATGTGACATATTGTCCATACATAATGTATGGATAGATTCATCAGTTGGATGCTCAAAAATCCTCAAGCATCTCATTAGCTGAAAATAAAACAGACACCGTACGAAAGTTTACTTCAGCTATACTTCTTTACAAATAAAAGTATATTCCACGCATAATAAATGCAATGTTATCTAAAAATGTATATTTTTTATTTCAGCTTATGAAAGCATGCATTGAGCAGTAATGCTCATGGTGATTAAATTCTTTTAGCCAAATATTTTTAGTGGCCTTTGTGGCATCTCATTTAACAAAAATATCTCTTGAAATTGCAATGGAATGAAGATTCCTAGCTGTCCACTGCAATCTGCATTATAATCTTCACCTAAATAATTTAACTGTGATATCATTTGGGTGTGGTTTATCTTTCGTTTGCACATACATCTAAATAAAAAGTAGTGGAAATAAATAATTTTCTTTTTAACTATTTGCTCCTCCACCCTCTCCTCTTAAATGTGTGGTGCATGATTTCAAGCAATAAAGCTAGAATCCATGACTTATGGAGTGTACGAAATAAGCTGAGTTACTGCTTACAGAAGCTACATTAAGATAAGCCAGGATGTTCTTTTTGATGCTTTGATGGTTATGAATATACAGGTTTTTTGGCATAATTTTTAATTTATCTGTCTGGCCAATTTATGAATATATTTGAGCTTAATTATGGTAATCGTTCCTGATTTGAATTGCTTAATTTTTGTTTGGACTGCAGAGTGATATAATGCAACTATTGGAAATAGCATTGGTTGGTGGAATGGATAGAGTTGTTGAACAATTGCAGCTTTACTCTGTAAATAACCTTGTACAGCTGCTGCCAATGGTTTCCAGTGATTGTGGTGATATTTTGTTGGATAGTCACATAAATTGCTGTCTTAAAGGTATGCTTATTTGTTTATTTATTTATTTTCTTTTTTCTCAAAACTGTCTTTTTGATTGTGGTGATGTTGGATAGTCACATAAATCGCTGTCTTAAAGGTATGCTTATATGTTTATTTATTTATTTTCATTTTTCTCAAAAAAGTCTTTTTGATTGTGGTGTTTGATCTTTTAATTCACACAAATGCATGCTTCTTATTCTCTCCTCCTCAATCTGCTCTCTCTCTGTCCCTCTTTAAGGTGGCATCAGTTGCTCAAGGGAAGAGAAACCAGTGGATCGTCTTTTAATGACACTAGCATCTGAATGCATGCAACCTGATAGACAGGCTTCTGCACCGAGTGGATCCACTGCTCACCAATATATGAATAATTTAATTTTTCTATTCCAGCATTGGGCAGTTGCTCATGTGGAATGTATTCAACGTCTGATTTTGCTTTGCAAAGAACTGATTGTATTGCCACATGCATTTGATGAGAAGACGGCGGGTACAAATTTCCGCAGAAGACTGTCTTTCAGCCTAAGGATTTTAAAGTTACTTGGAAGTCTTGTGAAGGACATTCCTTATGTTGAATATAACAGCTTGTTGTTGCAAGTAATTGCTTCATTCACTGATCAATTGCCTAGCTTGTTTAGACCTGGCTTTGAATTTGCAAATAATCATGCTACTGCCGAGGGTAGTTTTGAGACCCTCGTACTGTTGTTATTGGAGGAGTTTCTTCATATTGTCCAAGTTATTTTCTGCAGCGGCAATGTTTTCCAGAATGTCCAGGCATGTATAGTGGCTTCTATATTGGATAATTTGGATTCTTCTGTTTGGAGATACGGCTACTCTTCTGCTAACTTAAAGGTCCCCTTAGCTTACTTCCCCCAAACTGTTCTTTTCTTAATAAAACTCATTCAGGATCTCAAGAGGCAAACCTATCAGCCTCTTGATTTTGACGAGCTTGACAGAGAACTTTCCAGCGGTGGTGCTGATTTACCAATTGATTCCACTTCATGTCATGTACATCATGAGAAGGTCCCTTTGCTTAAGAAGTTCACAGTTGAGAAACTAGTGAAAACTGTTTTCTCTTCATCAACTCAGTGGGTAGATAATCTGATGCATCTCTTATATTTCCTTCATTCTGAAGGAGTAAAATTAAGGCCAAAAGTTGAGAGATCACATTCTATTTCTAGAGCAAATTGCACCACAGAATTTGAAAATGCAGTTTGCCTTGAAGATGAAGCACTTTTTGGAAATCTTTTTTCTGAGGGTAGTCGCTCAATAGGTTCATCGGATGGGTATGATCAACAAGTAGTTGCTGCCACTTGTAGCTCCAGCAGCTGCAATATGCCAATGCAAGCTGCTATGGAATTACTTAGCTTTCTTAAAACGTGTGTGTTCTCCCATGAATGGCTTCCTTCTGTTTTTGAGGATGGCTGCAAAAAGCTCAATAGGAATCATATCGATATTTTGCTGTCATTGCTCAACTGTCAGGGCTGTTGTTCTGAAGACAAGACTTCTGTTAGCTCTACTGCTCCACATGGAGAGAGGAAGACTGGACAGATCCATGAATTTTGCTTTGAATTGCTGCACAACCTTATTACATGCCATGCTTTTTCTGATTCACTTGAAGCTTACCTAGTTGAGCAGATTCTGAATGTTGAAAGTGGTGTCTTTATTTGCAATGATCAGACCCTGACCTTGCTGGCTCACACCCTTTTCTGTCAGGTGGGCTTGGCTGGTCAACAGCTGAGAAGCAAAATTTACCAAAGATTTGTTGACTTTATTCTTGGGAAAGCAAAAGATTTCTGTTCAGAAAGTCCTAGCCTCAAGGAGCTCCTTGAGATTCTTCCTTCTGCACTTCACATGGAGATTCTTCTTATTGCATTCTACTTATCATCTGAAGGAGAAAAGGCAGCACTGGCAAACTTAATATTTTCTTCCCTCCGAGCGCTTGATGTTTCATCAGCTGGTTTCCATGGGACTCGATTGTCTTGTTGGGCTTTACTGGTTTCAAGGCTCATATTACTGCTTCGTCATATGGTATTTTATCCGCATAATTGCCCTTCGTCATTGCTTCTAGATTTGCGATCAAAGTTGAGGGAAGCCCCTACCCATGGATCACATTTGCCTATTAATGGCAATGATCATTTGTTCTCTTGGGCATCCATTGCAGTCAAGAGTTTAATGGGTGCACGTGTTGAAGAAGAGCCTGCAATAAATAACCTAGTGAATCAATTGATTGATATTGCAACACTTCCTCCTCTTTATGGAAATGAACCGGCAATTGAATCCTTGTGCTTGAATTGGGGAGAAATACGGGGGACCTTCTCATGGATTTTGGGGTTATGGAAGGGTAGGAAAGCTGCAGCATTGGAAGACCTTATTGTTGAAAGATACATTTTTGTACTTTGTTGGGATATTTCTACCATGGGCTTGACATTGGATTGTGAGCTTTCTCTACGCAGGGAATCTCAAACTCTTGAAGCTTCAAACCTCGGGCACTTATTTCACTTAATTCATTTGCTTCCTGGCCAGTTTAATGCTATGGGTGAGGGCTGGAGTTTTCCAGATATTGTAGTTGGTGTGCTACAGCATTTGCATTCTGCAAACGTACCAGAGAACATTGAGGAACTAGGGTGGGATTTTTTGAGAAATGGATCATTGTTGTCTCTGGTACTCTCGCTGTTAAATGTTGGTGTACAGGGTTATTGCATGAAGAATAAAGTCCCTGGAATGGGCTTGCTGCGAACAGAGAACACATCTAGGGACACTGATTATATCAATGTTGCTGATGGCCTGGTATCCTCCTTAATCGAGGCCGATCAAGGTGCTATGATATTGAGAATGTTATCATCTTTGTTGACCAGATATTTACAGGCTTATCAGAAAGCTTTCCTTACTACCTTAGGTAATAGCCAGCACGATGCTAATCACTTTGCCACTCTGCTGCTTCTAAAACATTCTAGATTGGAGAAATGCCTGAAGGATGAACTTCTTAAGAAGAGTGGCATCAGTTCCAGCCAGCTGGAATCTGTTTTTCAGCTAATAGTGAAGGTTGACGAGGTAGTTGACAAAAGGGCTTTGGGAATCTTATCTAAGGTGTTTTTGGAATGCATGTTGCATGGTTTTCCTTCTCACCTTCAAACTCCTAGTGGAATCTTTGTTTCTTGTGTTCTCAGAATCAGAGCGATCATTTTTGTTGTAGATGGGCTTCTTAGAATGGAAAATTTTAAAGTAAACAGTGGTCTGGAGACTCAAGTACTTAGTCAGATTCTTGATTCAGTAATGGTCATTAAGTTCGATAAGATCTTTGAAAGCCTTCATGAAAAATGTGAGGCTATTTATTGCAACTTGAGTGCTGGCTTTGAACTGATTGATTACTCTGAGTTATTTCTAATGAAACACATGGAGGGGTTTCTAACAGACATCAATTCTAGAGAAATGAGTGACAGCAGTACTCTTGAATGGGTAGTTGCAAAGACCATTGATACAATGGATACCCTCAGGAAAGACCCTCAAAAGTCTCTTATTTTCAAATTTTATCTTGGTGCAGAAGATGTGTCCCAACAGGTCAGGGATCTTTACAGTTTACAGCGTGGTGATATGTTGGTTCTGATTGACTCCTTGGACAGTTGTTACTCTGAATCAGCAAATCAAAAAGTGCTCAACTTCTTTGTTGATCTTTTATCTGGAGACCTGTCTGATTTTCTCAAACAGAAGATACAGAAGAAATTCCTTGGTATGGATTTGCTTCCCTTGTCTGAGTGGTTGGAGAAGAGGCTATTAGGTTGCAAAATGGAAGTGGCAGGTGGGTTCAACCGTGCAAAAGGAAATTCTGTCTCTCTCAGAGAGTCAACCATGAGTTTTATCTTGTGTCTTGTAGCCTCACCTGAAGAATCACAATCAAGAGAACTACAGAATTATTTGTTTGAAGCCGTACTGATTTCACTCGAAATGGCATTCACACAATTTGATATTCATGTAGCCAAATCTTATTTTCATTTTGTCATTCAACTTTGTAGAGGGGAGAATTTGATGAAATTGCTTTTGAAGAGGCTCGTGATGCTGATGGACAAGCTAGTTGGTGATGAATGCCTGCTCCCAGGGCTGAAGTTTCTCTTTGGCTTTCTTGGAACTGTTCTGAGTGATTGTGGGTCCTTCAAGACTATTCCAGAGAGGTCTGCGGGCAAGTCTCTGTCTAGCAATAGTCTCATATCTGGTTCCATGGCTTCTAGACCAGTAGGATCAAGGAAAAATTCTGAGTCTTTGGTACTTTGTGCAAATCAAGAGGGGGGATCTGTGCCTCTTGAATGTGATGCAACTTCTGTAGATGAAGATGAGGATGATGGAACATCTGATGGTGAAGTAGCTAGCATAGATAAGGATGAAGAAGATGACCCCAATAGTGAAAGAGCCCTTGCTTCAAAAGTATGCACATTTACTTCTAGTGGCAGCAATTTTATGGAACAACACTGGTATTTTTGCTATACTTGTGATCTTACAGTTTCGAAAGGTTGTTGTTCTGTGTGTGCAAAAGTCTGTCATCGTGGTCATCGTGTTGTTTATTCACGCTCAAGCCGGTTTTTCTGTGACTGTGGGGCTGGGGGTGTTCGGGGTAGCAATTGTCAATGCTTGAAGCCTCGAAAATATACTGGAAATGACAGTGCCTCTGCTCGTGGTGCCAGTAATTTTCAGCCCTTTTTACCCTTCACAGAAGAAGCAGATCAGCTGCCAGAAAGTGACTCAGATTTGGACGAGGATGTGAGTACGGATGCAGATAGCTCACTGAGGTTATCCATTCCAAGAGAGCTTCAAGGTGGGATTCCAAAATTGCTGGAAGAACTTGGTCTTGAGGAACGGGTGCTTGAACTTTGTACTTCATTGTTGCCTTCTATAACTAGCAGAAGAGAATCTAATCTTTCAAAGGATATACAAATTATTCTCAGCAAAGACAAGGTGCTTTCTTATGGTGTTGATCTCTTGCAGTTGAAGAAGGCATATAAAAGTGGGTCACTGGACCTGAAGATAAAGGCTGATTATTCAAATGCCAGAGAACTAAAATCACATTTAGCTAGTGGCTCACTTGTCAAATCCTTGCTTAGTGTTAGCAGTCGAGGTCGACTTGCTGTTGGAGAAGGTGACAAAGTTGCTATATTCGATGTTGGGCAGTTAATTGGACAAGCTACTATTGCACCTGTGACTGCAGATAAGACCAATGTTAAGCCTCTCTCAAGGAACGTTGTTCGCTTTGAAATTGTTCATCTTGCATTCAATTCGCTAGTAGAGAACTACCTTGCTGTTGCAGGCTATGAAGATTGCCAGGTCCTCACATTGAACCCTCGTGGTGAGGTGACTGACCGTCTTGCCATTGAACTTGCGCTGCAAGGTGCATACATCAGGCGAATAGATTGGGTTCCAGGCTCTCCAGTTCAGTTAATGGTGGTTACTAACAAGTTTGTCAAGATATATGATCTTTCTGGGGACAATATCAGTCCCCTGCACTACTTCACGTTGAGTGATGACATGATTGTGGATGCCGCTCTTGTTATGGCTTCTCGGGGAAGGATGTTTCTTATTGTTCTTTCAGAATGTGGAAGCTTATACAGACTAGAACTGTCTGTAGAAGGTAATGTGGGGGCCACACCATTGAAGGAAATCATTCAGATTCAAGACAGAGAAATTCATGCAAAGGGCTTGTCTTTGTACTTCTCTTCGACTTATAAATTGCTTTTCCTTTCCTTCCAAGATGGCACTTCTTTGGTTGGCAGGCTGAGCCCCAGTGCAACATCTCTAGCTGAAATATCTTGCATATATGAGGAACAAGATGGCAAGCTAAGATCAGCTGGACTGCACCGTTGGAAAGAGTTGCTGGCTGGCAGTGGGCTATTTTTTTGCTTCTCAAGTTTGAAATCAAATGCTGCACTTGCTGTATCATTGGGAACTGATGAATTGCTTGCACAGAACATGCGTCATGCAGTGGGCTCAACCTCACCTTTAGTTGGGGTAACTGCATACAAACCTTTATCCAAAGACAAGGTCCACTGTCTTGTTTTAAATGATGATGGTAGCCTTCAAATATACTCTCACATTCCTGTGGGAGTTGATGCTGCTACAAGTGTGACTGCAGAGAAAGTTAAGAAATTGGGTTCTAGTATCCTGAACAATAAAGCATATGCTGGTACAAAGCCAGAATTTCCCCTTGATTTCTTTGAGAAGACAGTCTGCATCACAGCTGATGTGAAACTAGGTGGCGATGCCATCAGGAATGGTGATTCTGAAGGAGCTAAGCAGAGCTTGGCATCTGAAGATAGCTATCTAGAAAGCCCAAGCCCTGCAGGATTTAAGGTATCTGCTATTTAGATTCTATATTCCTGTGTTGTGTGTTTAGTGATCATTTTGTTCTTCAGCATTCTGCTTATAATGCTTGGTTTCTTTATTGGCTCTGAATGTCTGTTAAGTGCTCTTTAGCGTGGTGACTTTATTTTTGGTATATGCATACCACTTAAAGGCAGTACTCTCTCTGTTGCGTGTTCAGTGATCATTTTCTTCTTCAGCATTCTGTTTATAATGTTTGGTTTCTTTATTGGCTCTGAATGTCTGTTAAGTGCTCTTTAGCCTGGTGACTTTATTTTTGGTATATGCATACCACTTAAAGTTGGTACTCTCTCTCTCTCTTTCTGGCAATGTATTCATGTAGTGGTTTCTTTTGAGCTGCTGATAAGTGGTCCTCTCCAGGTGTTGACGACTGTGGTAAGATACAGAGCTGTAATTCCTTGATGGACTCTGAATTGCTTCTTGAATTTTCATTTGGTTTTGATTGTGAGAATCTGGTGCCTGTATTTTTGTGGATTGGCACTGTGCTTACATGATTGTGGGAGGATGGTTTACCTGGATATCTTAATTTCTATTTGGGGAGAAGATGCATTTAATCATAATTGTCCATGTCATAGAGAGCTTTGGACTGTCAACTGATGCTAAAACTTAATTTTCTTAATGAAATTCCTGGTGATGGAGAATTAGGTGTTTAGTTACAGTGTCCAATCATGAATGTGACGATGTTCAATGTAATAAGATTGAGTGATATTTGCAAAATTGGTCACAATGACATTGTCCATTTGGCGGAAGTATTAGCTAGCATGTTCATACTTTAATTCACAAGTGTTGCAATCGTCTAATTGTTGGTTGTTTTTTCTGCTTGGTCCCCACATTCCTCTCTTGCTTCATAGCACTTTGGTGGTTTAGTAATGATCATTAGTTATTGTCCTTACTATGATTCATATTGTACTCTCTCCTGTATTAAACTTTGATTTTAATAACTTTCTGCCCTTTTTTTGGTTTGTTTCGACTTTCTCAGATATCTGTCTTCAATTCAAACCCTGATATTGTCATGGTTGGATTTCGTGTCCACGTGGGTCATACTTCAGCCAATCATACACCCTCTGAAATTACCATTTTCCATAGGACGATCAAGTTAGATGAGGGCATGCGGTCATGGTATGATATACCATTTACAGTAGCTGAATCACTCCTTGCTGATGAAGAATTCACAATCTCTGTTGGACCAACCTTCAATGGCTCTGCTCTGCCTAGAATAGACTCTCTTGAAGTATATGGTCGTGCTAAAGATGAATTTGGGTGGAAGGAAAAAATGGATGCAGTGTTGGATATGGAAGCTCGTGTCCTTGGATCTAATTCTTTGGTTGCAGGTTCTGGGAAAAAGTGCCGGTCAATGCAGTCAGCTTCTCTTCAGGAGCAGGTGGTAGCAGATGGTCTTAAGCTTCTCTCTAGGTTTTATCCATTGTGCAGGTCACAAGAAGAGGAAGTGAAAGGAGTTCTGAGCAAGCTTAAGTGCAAACAGTTTTTAGAAACAATATTTGAAAGTGACAGGGAAGCTTTGATGCAGACAGCTGCTTGTCGTGTCTTGCAGGCTGTGTTTCCCAAAAAAGAGACATATTACCAAGTATGTACTGAAGGCAATTATTCTTATAATATATATTAATGTTTTTTTGTGTGTGTTGTGGTTAAAGATACATATGTTAGTTTGTATACATCTCTGATTCACAAACTGGATTTTTTTCTTTTAGATCAAGGACACAATGCGCCTTCTTGGGGTGGTGAAATTGACATCTGTGCTTTCTTCAAGGCTGGGAGTTGGTGGTTCTACAGGAGGGTGGATTATTGAAGAGTTTACTGCTCAGATGCGTGCCGTATCGAAGATTGCATTGCACCGTAGATCAAATTTATCTTCTTTTCTTGAGACAAATGGTATTGTTACAGTTCTTGATGCAATCTGTGTGTGCATGTGCGCTCTCTAATGCCAATGTAGATTTTCACCTTAGGCTAACCACTGCCCAACATACACATTTTCCACGTTAACTGAGGCTCAAATGTGTAATAATAAATGCCCTAATGTCACTTGGTGGTTTGTTATCCCCTATTGGTTTCTTTGAACCGTGACATTCCTTGGGTACATTGTACTATGGTGCTAAAGTTCATTCTGGTCCTGGGAAATTATCATGTGCTCTTTTTTTTGTAAATTTATTTTTCATAAAAGGACAAACTGATGCATGCACGGAAAGTGCGATCTGTATTTATTGGAGTTATCATATATGCATTGTCCTCTTTTATGGAAGTAATCTTTTGCATGCTAACATTTATTTTAACTTTTCGTTTGAAACTCTTTTTTGCTCTTTGATGCCTTAGTGCAGAGACGTAGATGTTGCATGTCCATAACCTTTAACTGCTGTATGTCTGTTTATACATCAGATATTCCAGGACTTTGATTTCTTTTCGTTGCTTTTATTGGCATTGCTCTTGTTTATTTTTCAAAGCACTTTCCTGAATCTTGTGGTGCTGAATTATTGGTCATGGTATATCCTTTGGCTTGACTTTTGTTGCTTATTATATGAAAACGAGAGAATTTTAACTTGTGGCAGTATTTGAACCAATTTAAATTTGTTGGTTCTCTAAACGCAGGTGGATGGCATGCCAAAGCTTTTTATTTTTATTTTTTCATCTTTCCTTTTGGATGATTGACTAGTGGACTGCATTTGCTTTAAAAAAAAGGGGAAAAGGAAAATATTTTTTGTTCTACTATATTTTGGTCTGTGCTATTTATCGTTTTGATTAATGTAGGTCCTGGAGTGATGGATGGGCTTATGCAAGTTCTTTGGGGAATTTTGGACTTCGAGCAACCTGACACACAAACAATGAACAACATTGTTGTTTCTTCTGTGGAGCTGATTTATAGTTATGCCGAATGTCTGTCTTTACATGGAAAGGATACTGCTGGGCATTCTGTTGCACCTGCTGTTCAACTATTCAAAAAACTTTTGTTCTTCCCTAACGAGGCAGTTCAAGCGTCTAGCAGGTTATTTATTTATTTTATATGTATACAGTGTTTATTGTGTTCTGCATTTGCCAATTCTCCCCCCCTTTTTTTGAGGTGTTAACTTCTAGTTCCTTTTACTTCCCAGCTTGGCAATATCATCGAGATTGCTTCAGGTCCCATTTCCAAAGCAAACTATGTTAGGGGCAGACGACGTGGCTGATAATGCAGTGTCTACCTCTATTCCTGCTGAGGCTCTCAGTAGAAATACACAAGTGGTGATTGAAGAAGATTCTATTACCTCATCTGTTCAGTATTGTTGTGATGGCTGCACCACAGTTCCTATACTTAGACGGAGATGGCATTGCACTATTTGTTCAGATTTTGATTTATGTGAGGCATGTTATAAACAGCTAGATGCAAACCAGCTTCCTCCTCCTCATTCTAGGGATCATCCTATGACGGCAATCCCCATTGAAGTGGAATCACTAGGAGGAGATGGAAATGAGATGCACTTCTCTGATGATGTGAATGATGCAAATTTGATGCCTGTCACAACTAATGTCAGCATGCAGAATTCTGCTCCTTCAATTCATGTCTTGGACCCCAATGAATCTGGAGAATTTTCTGCTTCCATGACTGATCCTGTTTCCATTTCTGCTTCAAAACGAGCTGTGAATTCCTTGCTTCTCTCTGAGCTTCTTGAACAGTTGAAAGGATGGATGGAAACGACCTCTGGCATTCGAGCTATCCCTGTTATGCAACTGTTCTACCGATTATCCTCTGCTGTGGGTGGCCCATTTATAGACAGCTCAAAACCTGAAAGTTTAGACTTAGAGAAATTAATTAAATGGTTTCTGGATGAAATGAATCTCAATAAACCCTTCATAGCCAGGACTCGTTCTTCTTTTGGTGAAGTTGTAATCCTTGTCTTTATGTTCTGCACCTTGATGCTCCGAAACTGGCATCAGCCGGGCAGTGATGGTGCAATATCAAAACCAGGTGGGAGCTCAGACACTCGTGATAAAAGCAGTGTCCAGATTTCGGCTTCAGTAGCATCTCAGCCTTCCTTGGATGACCAAGCAAAGAATGATTTTGCATCCCAGCTGCTTCGAGCATGTAGTGCTCTTAGAAACCAAGCTTTTGTTAATTATGTAATGGACATCCTGCAGCAACTAGTGCATGTGTTTAAGTCCCCTTCTGTTAATTTTGAAAGTGCACAAGATTTGAATGCTGCTTCTGGGTGTGGGGCCTTACTGACAGTCCGAAGAGATCTACCAGTGGGTAATTTCTCTCCTTTCTTTTCAGATTCATATGCGAAAGCTCATCGCACAGATATTTTTGTGGACTACCATAGGCTATTGTTAGAGAATGCTTTTCGGCTGGTATACACCTTGGTTAGGCCAGAAAAGCAAGATAAGAATGGAGAGAAAGAAAAGGTTTACAAGATATCCTCCGGTAAGGATTTGAAGCTAGATGGATATCAGGATGTTCTGTGCAGCTACATCAATAATCCCCATACAACATTTGTTAGAAGATATGCAAGGAGGCTTTTTCTGCATCTCTGTGGAAGTAAAACTCATTATTATAGTGTTCGAGACTCTTGGCAGTTCTCCACTGAAGTGAAGAAGCTCTACAAACATGTAAATAAATCTGGTGGTTTCCAGAATCCTATCCCGTATGAGAGAAGTGTTAAGATCGTAAAGTGTCTCTCAACGATGGCTGAAGTGGCTGCTGCAAGGCCTCGGAACTGGCAAAAGTACTGCTTAAGGCATGGAGATGTTTTGCCGTTTTTGATGAATGGAGTGTTTTATTTTGGTGAAGAGTCTGTCTTCCAGACTCTTAAACTATTAAATCTGGCCTTCTATTCAGGAAAAGAAATGGGCCAGTCTTCCCAGAAGACTGATATTGGGGATTCAGGAACAAGCTCTAACAAGTCAGGTTCACATTCTCTTGATTCAAAGAAGAAGAAGAAAGGTGAAGATGGAACTGAATCTGGTTCGGAAAAGTCCTATTTGGATATGGAAGCAGTCCTAGATATATTCACTGACAAAGGTGGTGATGTGTTGAGGCAATTTATTGACTGCTTTTTGCTTGAATGGAATTCAAGCTCTCTGCGTGCTGAGGCCAAGTGTGTTCTTTATGGTGCATGGCACCATGGAAAGAATGCATTCAAAGAAACCATTTTAATGAATCTGCTACAGAAAGTGAAGCACCTGCCTATGTATGGCCAGAATATTGCTGAGTATACTGAACTTGTCACGTGGTTGCTGGGTAGGTTCCCTGATAACTGTTCAAAGCAACAGAGCACCGAACTTGTTGACCATTGCTTGACCCCTGATGTAATTAGGTGCATCTTTGAGACGCTCCATTCACAGAATGAGCTATTAGCTAATCACCCAAATTCCCGCATATACAATACTTTGAGTGGTCTTGTGGAATTTGATGGTTACTACCTTGAGAGTGAGCCTTGTGTTGCCTGTAGCTCTCCTGAGGTACCATATGGCAGGATGAAGCTAGAAAGTCTGAAATCTGAAACAAAGTTTACTGACAACCGCATCCTTGTGAAATGCACTGGGAGTTACACCATCCAGACTGTGACCATGAATGTCCATGATGCTCGCAAGTCCAAATCTGTGAAAGTCTTGAACCTCTACTACAACAATCGGCATGTGGCTGACTTGTCAGAGTTGAAAAATAATTGGTCCTTGTGGAAGCGTGCAAAAAGTTGTCATCTTGCTTTTAATCAGACTGAGCTGAAAGTGGAGTTCCCCATTCCCATAACTGCTTGTAATTTTATGATTGAGCTGGATTCTTTCTATGAAAATCTTCAGGCTTTATCCCTTGAACCATTGCAATGTCCCCGCTGCAGTCGACCTGTCACTGATAAGCATGGGATTTGCGGCAACTGCCATGAGAATGCATATCAATGCAGGCAATGCCGCAACATTAACTATGAGAATCTGGATTCTTTTCTGTGCAATGAATGTGGGTATAGCAAATATGGACGTTTTGAGTTCAATTTCATGGCAAAGCCAAGTTTTACATTTGATAACATGGAGAATGATGAAGATATGAAGAAAGGTCTGGCTGCTATAGAATCAGAATCAGAAAATGCCCATAGGAGATATCAGCAACTTTTGGGCTTCAAGAAGCCTCTTCTTAAGATTGTATCAAGCATTGGTGAAAATGAGTTGGATTCACAGCAGAAGGATTCTGTCCAGCAGATGATGGTCTCTTTGCCTGGACCTTCATGTAAGATAAACCGTAAAATTGCTCTTCTTGGTGTTCTATATGGTGAGAAATGCAAAGCTGCTTTTGATTCAGTGAGCAAAAGTGTTCAGACATTGCAGGGGCTTCGTCGTGTTTTGATGAATTATTTGCACCAGAAACATTCAGATAATGCAGTGGCTGCATCAAGATTTGTGGTTTCCAGGTCACCTAATAATTGTTATGGATGTGCTACTACATTTGTGACACAGTGTTTGGAGATTCTGCAAGTTCTGGCAAAGCATCAGAGTTCTAAGAAACAACTTGTTGCAAGTGGCATTTTATCTGAGTTGTTTGAAAATAATATCCATCAGGGTCCAAAGTCAGCTCGTGTACAAGCTAGGGCAGTGCTTTGTGCTTTCTCTGAGGGGGATATTAATGCAGTAACTGAGTTGAATGGTTTAATACAGAAGAAGGTCATGTACTGCCTTGAACATCATCGCTCTATGGATATTGCTGTAGCCACTCGTGAAGAGTTATTATTGCTATCGGAAGTGTGTTCATTGGCTGATGAATATTGGGAATCAAGATTACGAGTTGTTTTCCAGCTGCTGTTCTCTTCCATCAAATTGGGTGCCAAACATCCTGCTATATCTGAGCATATTATACTTCCTTGTCTGAGAATTGTATCTCAAGCATGTACTCCTCCGAAGCCTGATACAGCTGATAAAGAGCAAGGTGTAGCAAAATCTGCTGCTGTTGTTCAGCTGAAGGATGAAAATAGCACAAATGCATCTGGATCTTTGAATGGTGCTGTTACTGGTAGTAAATCTGCACCTGAAGAAAAAAATTGGGATGTCACTAACAAGACCCAAGATATTCAGTTACTGAGTTATTCAGAGTGGGAGAAGGGAGCCTCATATCTTGATTTTGTTAGAAGGCAGTACAAAGTGTCTCAGGCAGTCAAAAGTGCTGGCCAGCGATCCCGGCCTCAGAGAAATGACTACTTGGCTCTCAAATACGCACTTAGGTGGAAGCGACGTGCCTGTAAGACAACTAAAAGTGACTTACAAACATTTGAGCTGGGATCATGGGTCACTGAACTTATCCTGAGTGCTTGTTCTCAGTCTATTAGATCTGAGATGAGCATGCTGATTAGCTTACTCTGTGGCCAGAGTCCATCTAGAAGATTTCGGTTGTTGAACTTACTGATGGGCTTATTGCCGGCAACTCTAGCTGCTGGTGACAGTGCTTCAGAATATTTTGAATTGCTCTTCAAAATGATTGATCCAGAAGATGCTCGCCTATTCTTGACAGTGCGGGGATCTTTGACAACAATTTGTAAGCTGATTACCCAAGAAGTTGGTAATATTCAATCCCTAGAAAGGAGTCTGCACATTGATATTTCACAAGGATTCATCCTTCACAAACTTATAGAGCTCCTTGGCAAATTTTTAGAGGTCCCTAATATTAGATCCAGGTAACACCTTAGCTAATTCTTTTTCATGTCAAAGTTGTTTGCTTCTTCTCATCTCTTAGGGAATTTATTTTGGTGCCAGATTCATGAGAGACGATTTGCTGTCTGAAATCCTTGAGGCTCTCATTGTCATTCGCGGGTTAATAGTGCAGAAGACAAAATTGATTAGTGATTGCAATCAGCTTTTAAAAGATCTTCTGGATAGTCTTCTGCTTGAAAGCAGTGAAAATAAACGTCAGTTCATCCGGGCTTGTATCTGTGGTCTTCAAATCCATGGAGAGGGGAAAAAGGGACGAGCTTGTTTGGTATGGTATCTAACCTTTTTTCTTTTCTTTTCTTTTCTTTTTTTTTTTTTTTTTTCCTGTGGTTGCCGGTGAATTTGGTCATTGGCAATTATTGGATTCAGTTCACTTCTTCATTTCTCTTTCTGGTGAGAATGCTCTGGAATTCATGGGCTGAGTTATATAACCATTCAGTGGCCTGAAATTTCATAAGCTAGGTTAGGCAGGTCCAGAAAATTAAAAGTAAAATGTGAAAATTAGGTATACAAAATCCTCTCTATTTACAGTGGCACTCATATTAATTTAGTTCAGACACATTGTAATTTAGTTTGGATAACCAAGCTATGCATGATTCTAATGTTTCATTATACGCTTCCTGCCTAAAATTTCAACTCCTTATATTGCCCTGAAGTTCATTTTCTTGTGAAACTGAATTCTCTCATTATGGGACATGCATGTGTGTTTGTGATTGTATCTGTTGGCGTTGGTCTGACTTCTCATTTGCAATCAAATTCTTGCTTTGCATGCAGTTTATCTTGGAGCAGCTATGTAACTTGATCTGCCCATCAAAACCAGAGTCAGTGTACCTGTTGGTTCTGAACAAGGCTCACACACAAGAAGAGTTTATCAGGGGATCAATGACTAAGAATCCATATTCCAGCTCTGAGATTGGTCCATTGATGCGTGATGTAAAAAATAAAATTTGCCATCAATTGGATCTGTTAGGGCTTCTTGAAGATGACTATGGGATGGAGTTGCTAGTAGCAGGGAATATTATTTCTCTTGATTTGAGCATTGCTCAAGTTTATGAGCAAGTCTGGAAGAAGTCAAGTAGTCAATCTTCAACTACTACTGCAAATTCTACCTTGTTATCATCCAGTGCCATGACCTCTGCCAGAGATTGCCCACCTATGACGGTGACTTATCGGCTTCAGGTTTGTTTGAGAATTTGTGTTGAATTTCATCGTTGATGAACGGTAGTTTGATTCATCTTTAGACTATTTACTTCTATAATTTTCCAGTGGCTGATTATAGTTCATTGCTTGGTATTTTTTTATGCGGATGCTTATTTCTTTCATTCTTATAGTTTGTTAGTTTCATTGCTGTACTCAGTTCTTCTTGTTATTTGTGTAGTGATGCACTCTTTTTAATCATACTTCTATGTCAAAAGCATGCATGAAAGTTTGGTGTGAGTGGTTAGGATTTTGTTGACAAGAAGATGTCCATTGCTTAGTTGTTGATTTATTTATTTTGTACAATTGGCAGGGCTTAGATGGTGAAGCTACCGAGCCTATGATCAAAGAATTGGAGGAAGATAGAGAGGAATCACAAGATCCTGAGGTGGAGTTTGCCATAGCGGGTGCAGTTCGTGAGTATGATGGGCTGGAAATTTTATTGGGCATGATTCAGGTGTGTAAATTAGTCAATAACTCCTAAATAAGTCCCAAAACTAAAGCAAAAAGATTTATATTGTTGTTATGGCTTGAAATTATTTCTCTCAGTCTTATTTGCAGTTGTTTACTTCACTGATTTTTACAATCAATTTTGTTATACACTGATGTGTATAAAAAATTACTGGTGCTTGTGCATTGCCAATTTCTTTTTCCTTATTGAGGTTACTGTCTTTAATCTCTATCATGGTTATGGTGTGCAGCTGTTCTGCTCTTCGGATAGTTATTATTTGCTGATCTTTTGCCCATTAAATTCCACACTTTATGAATATATGGTTTTTAGCATATTTTCTTGAGTCTTTAAAGTTATTCAGCTTCATACCAATTATCAAGTTAATTCCATCCTGTTATTAAGGCATCATTTTTTTTAATTTCAATGTTCAGCGTTTGCGAGATGATTTGAAGTCCAACCAAGAGCAGTTGGTTGCTGTTCTTAATCTTCTCATGCACTGCTGCAAGATAAGAGAGAACAGGCGGGCCTTGTTAAGATTAGGAGCCTTGGGTCTGCTTCTTGAAACGGCAAGGCGTGCCTTTGCTGTGGATGCTATGGAGCCAGCTGAAGGCATTCTTTTGATTGTAGAGAGTCTGACACTGGAAGCAAATGAAAGTGACAATATTAACATATCTCAGAGTGTTCTAACTGTGACTAGTGAGGAAAGTGGTACTGGTGAACAGGCCAAGAAAATAGTACTTATGTTCCTAGAGAGATTGTGCCTTAAATCAAACAAACAGCAGAGGAACACTGAGATGGTTGCGAGAATCTTGCCTTATTTGACCTACGGTGAGCCTGCCGCAATGGAAGCCCTAATCCAGCATTTTAATCCTTACCTGCAAGACTGGAGTGAATTTGATCGGTTGCAGAAACTACATGAAGACAACCCAAAAGATGAGAACATTGCTCAGCAAGCAGCCAAGCAGATGTTTACAGTCGAAAATTTCGTTAGAGTTTCACAGTCCCTTAAGACAAGTTCCTGCGGGGAGCGATTAAAGGATATCATTTTAGAGAAGGGTATAACTAGTGTTGCTGTTAGACATCTGAAAGAAATTTTTGCAATTGCAGGGCAGGCTGGCTATAAATCGAGTGGAGAATGGGCATCCGGTTTAAAACTCCCATCTGTCCCACATATATTATCTATGCTGAGGGGCCTGTCAATGGGTCACTTGGCCACTCAAAAATGTATTGATGAGGGGGGAATCTTACCATTGCTTCATGCTTTGGAAGGAGTCCCTGGAGAAAATGAGATTGGCACTAGGGCTGAAAACTTATTGGACACTCTATCCAATAATGAGGGGAAAGGTGATGGATTTTTGGTGGAAAAGGTGAGAATGTTGAGACATGCCACCAGGGATGAAAAGAAGCGTCGTGCTTTAAGCAAGAGGGAGGAGTTGCTTCAGGTACTATCAGTTAAAGTCCTTGCTGCAATCATATAACTGCTTCCATACATGGTTATATTATCTTGCAAATTTCTTGTGGTGAATTATTTCTCTTTTAGATTATGAGCTATATCTGATAACTTAAAATGTAATCCATGATTGTGTGGTTTGAAATGTTCTGCATGCTTCCTACTTTTGGTTAAATTCTTTTTGGTTTACTTTCAAGTTTGAAAGGACCTTGATTATTATTTTTCTTATGATATGAACTGGGCTGGAATTTTTGTTATCCTTGAACATTACTGGAGAAAAAATCTGTGAGATATAAGACATCTACGGCAAAAGGGCATACATAGTACTCAAATTTTGGTTCTCCCTATGTCCCTCTCCCTCCCTCAAGTATTTTGTGCGATCCGGTTTTCATTAGTCTAGGAATTGTTCTTCAGCTGTAAACCCAAATTATATTAACTTTTGGGTATAAAATAAAGCAGAAGCTTGTATTTTTGTTTAAAACGCGTTAATAACTCACATGCTTATTTTTCTTATTCCTGAAATAGGGACTTGGAATGCGAATAGAATCAGCTTCAGATGGTGGTGAGCGAATTATTGTTGCTCAGCCAATTTTGGAAGGTTTGGAAGATGTAGAGGAGGAGGAAGATGGGTTGGCATGCATGGTGTGTCGAGAGGGCTACAGTTTGAGGCCTACTGATTTGCTGGGTGTTTATTCTTACAGCAAGAGGGTGAACCTGGGTGTTGGTACTTCAGGAAGTGCTCGTGGGGAGTGTGTATACACTACTGTCAGTTATTTCAATATCATTCATTTCCAGTGCCACCAGGAGGCCAAGAGAGCGGATGCTGCCCTGAAGAATCCAAAGAAAGAGTGGGAGGGGGCTACACTTCGGAACAATGAATCTCTTTGCAATTCCTTATTCCCCGTGAGAGGTCCATCTGTTCCAATTGCACAGTATGTTCGCTATGTTGACCAGTATTGGGATAATCTCAATGCTCTTGGCCGTGCTGATGGGAGCCGGCTCCGGCTGTTGACTTATGACATTGTTCTGGTATGTAATCATTTTCATTTATAATTATATTTTTCCTGCCCGTAGAAATTGGGAAGTTAGATGATGTCTCATTTGTGCTAACTACTATAGTAGAGATTATGTTCTCTGATTTTGAGCTCTGTTTTCAAAATTGCATATATCGGAGTCGGCTATATTTCTATAAAATACTAAAGAGAGAAAAAATGGAATGTTAATTCTCTTGAATTATGTAGAAAAACTTTCCAACATTAGACAAACTTATGAATGAAGTTCCACATTTTTTTGTAAATTATGTGTAATGATTCAGATTTGTAAGATCAAAGATGCCATTTTCTTTTTCAAGGTGCAGATGCTCTCGTCATTTGTTTCTGATAAGTTGGAATTAGATAGTTTGAAATTTGTATTTCATTTTAGAGATTAATAATTATGTGTACAATGTCCATGCAAATTTGTGGTGCAGATGCTTGCTCGATTTGCAACTGGGGCTTCATTCAGTGCGGAGAGTAGAGGTGGAGGAAGAGAAAGCAACTCTAAGTTTCTGCCTTTCATGATCCAAATGGCTCGCCATCTTCTTGAACATGGAAGCCCCTCCCAGCGCCGCAGCTTGGCCAAGGCTGTATCGACTTACGTAACCTCATCCGTGCTGGATTCTAGACCTTCCGCCCCTGGAACACCTTCAGCAGGAACCGAAGAAACCGTCCAATTTATGATGGTGAACTCACTTCTATCAGAGTCTTATGAATCCTGGTTGCAACATCGCCGTGCCTTCTTGCTCCGTGGCATATACCATACGTACATGCAACACACTTACGGACGATCAACGGCTCGGCTATCATCCACTTCAACAAACATAGTCAGGGAAGCAGGAAGTACCAGCAGAGGGCCTACAACAGAATCGAGTGGTGCAGACGAGCTATTGTCAATTGTTCGACCAATTCTTGTGTACACTGGCTTGATTGAGCAGTTGCAGCAGTTCTTTAAGGTGAAAAAATCAGCAAATGCGGCGCCTACGAACAAAACGGAAGGAACCCCAAGAGGATCAGAAGGAGATGATGAAAGTGGAAACTTGGAAGGCTGGGAGGTGGTGATGAAAGAACGGCTGTTGAATGTGAAGGAGATGCTGGGGTTCTCCAAGGAGTTGCTGTCATGGCTTGATGAAATGAATTCCGCAAGTGATTTGCTCGAGGCCTTTGACATGATCGGTTGTTTGGCTGATGTACTATCTGGTGGGATTTCCCGTTGCGAGGACTTTGTGAATGCTGCGATCGATGCGGGGAAAGGTTGAGGATTGATTAGGCCAGCCTGCCAGCCAAATTAGGAGCATGTATGTGTCGTATTACAATATAATATTTGCTACGACATTCTCTGTAATCGAGCCTCGTGACATGTAACCGGTAGCGTAACATATGCTATTACTTTTTACGGGCTTTTAGCTATTGAATGCATATTGCTCCTTGGTAATAAAAACTTTTAATTTTGTCATGTCCAATTATATACCTATGGAATTTTGGCATAGATGTCAGTTGGGATTTCAATTAAAGAGTCATGCCCACGAATCTTAAGGGAATCAATCAGAGAACTTCATAATAACTATCATTGTTAGACAAGGTTGTACATTGAAACATCTGACAACATTGAATTTGTACAAAGAATTACTTCTATGGCAGAAGGAAAGCTTGAACAAGGTTCGTCGCATCGTAATCATCCAACTTATCATTGTACTCCAGGACCTTCTTCATCATCTTCGATGTGTCTACCCATGTAACAAAGTCTTCCATATTCCTAGTCACAAGAAATGACGGGTCTGTAACAGTCTCTGGACCAGCTCGAATATGTTCCTGTCCGATATATGTTGCAGCATCTTTCAAGCGCTCCGCAAACTTCAACCGCACCAAAATGGTTGAAAGCCTCCATCTGCAACCATGGATATACACACTCAGAAGAGAAGGAAAAGAAAATGGGCATTGTATTCATGCCAAGCTTTTCCTGCTTGGTATTACACCCATGTTATATCTGTCAACGTAAAGGTAACTTCATTTAAAAATATAAACAATCTCACTCAAAAGCGAACCGAATATTCAAGAAGAATAAACTTCCCAATGCAAATCCATGTAAAAATGATTTACGAAATATTTCAAAACTTTTGAACCAATCAGATTTTAGAACTTGGAAGCATAGCCTGTAGTCAGCATGATCAAATCAGATACTTGCTTGAGCTGGAATCAAGTCTAAGATAGTTTGGTTTCAGTCATTACAGGCTGCATCAAATGTCTATAGCTGTGCAATGCCATTCTCAAGAAACTACAAGCTCAAAATTTCCTTCATACTGACAACTCGATCACTAGCTGAACTGAACTGCAAACGCAAACACAAACACAAACACAAACACAGGTATCATCCAAATTCATAATTTATGAGATTCGTAGAGTATGCCACCACTCAAGCCCCAACGGCCAAAAAGAATGTTACTTTAAAAGTAACATATAATTCCAAGAAACTGTGAATAAAAAGTTCAAACTTTTCATAATTGTGAAGGAATTGGACCATGCAATATTCTGTTATACACATAATACATGCAACCTACTACCTAAATGTCAATCACATGTCACCAATAGACATGACAAACACATTAAGATTAAAATGCTAAAGCCATCTCTCTATTATCTTTATTTCTTGATTGTGAAATTCTTATCATTAATTAACCCATTAATTTAAAGATTGAAATTTTAATTATATTTATGTGGAGCAATTGGGTCTAGCTTAATCTAGTTGTAACATAATTTTAGATCATTAAGGGTGCATTAAGACACTAATCTTATACCAAATTCATTTGGGTGCTCGTTAACTTTGTGAAATGTTTCTTGTCCATGTGTATTGATTCAATGTCTTTTACAAACAAAGACATCATAACTATAACAATAGCAGTAATATTGTATTAAATGAAAAATGAGCAAATCAGTTATCTTAAATATCTTAAATGCAAATTCAAATTATAGTATTAATATATCTAATTTGTAATAAAATTGTATATATAAATGTGTTGATAATTCACTTAAAATTTTATAATATTTAATTGTGATAGGATACAATACAGTAATGAAAGTGAGGATGGAAATTTTTTATTATTATTTACAAAAAAATTATATTATTTTTACAAAATTAAAATTCTTTAATTACAAAAATGAAAATGAACAAAATGAAAGTTTCAAAATTGTTACCCACTAAAATGAGTCATTTTTCATTAAGTACAATAATTAATGTATGGTCAAAAATCAATTAATTGAAATTAGAAAATTGCCAAAATCAAAATTGTCTAAAGTCAATTAATGTACTTTGTTTTTAAGCTTCTTTTCTTTTTTTCTTTTTTCTTTTTTTTAAATTTTTACGTGCAAACTCTTGTAGTAAACGCAACACTTGCGCCTTAATTAGTGGCTTTTCTTGCTGCGTTTCACTTCACTTCATGTCCAATTGCTGTTGCCCGCGGTTGTTGTTGTTGTTGTAGTAATAACGTTAATATTGCAAACAGTCTTGTCTGATCTCCTTCTCTCTTCTCATCCTTAACTAATTTTCCCACCACCTTTCACCCAGTTCGCCGGTGCCCGCTTGCCGGGATCTGGTCGGAAAACATTGCCGGGTTCTTCTCCTTGTTTTTCAACCAAACCCATTTGAGTGATAATGCAATGAGATGAAAGTGTGTGTTTTTGGTTGAAAGATTTGGTTTTGGAGAAATTTTGTTGAGCATGAGGTGACAAGAGTTAGCTGTGTTGAGAATATGATGCTGGGTTCATGATTATTTTAATCACAAAGATTATGAAAACGGAGGGAGTTTTAGAGTTTCAAGGTGAACGTGATTAAGTTTAATTAAGTGATTTCGGAGAATCAACTTGCCTTGTCCTGAAGGAGATGGATTTTTTTTTTTTTGGTGTTATTAGAATAATCAAGTTTACAAAGTTTTCCTTCATCTAAATCTGAAATATGTTTACTTCAGATTTGTAAGATCCCAGCATTGAAGATTGACTAAATTCAAGGCTTGTTAATGATTCCTTTGAGGGGAAATCATTAAACCAGACTGTTCAATGAACTGAATTGGAGGGAAAGATCATGTCCTGTGTGTTACAATGTGCAGAGTAGAGAAGAAAAGTGAGAAGTGTGAATGCAGGAAACAAGTGTTCTGGGAAATAATGGGATTGAAGTTTCTGGGTGAAAATAAAAAGGCTGAGAAGCTGAAGAATTCTGGAACGGTTTCGCGGTCTCGGATTAAGCTATGGATGATCAGGGCAATCACAAGAATACTGCTTTGGACTTGTGTTGTTCAGTTGATAGCATTAGGGGAGATGGGGAGGCCTAGATTGTTCAAGACTTGGCCTTCCTGTTTCCGTCATTCTGATTTGTCTTTGTCTGCTAAATTATCTTCTGTCCCTGCCAAAGTTGTTCTTCCACCAAAGAGTAAGTTCATTATTGTCGATTCAATCTTGTTATTCTCTTTACTTTTCTCAGTCTGTTGATGAACAAATTTGCAGTTTCAGTCATCTCACATGTTTCTAATTTCACTGTTTCCCTTAATTTTTGATGCCCTGTATGCATGAAGATTCCCCTCTCTGTGGAGAAGCAAATTCTGTTAAAAATATTGCTTTATCAAATTTAGTATTGTTCATCTCTTTTGTTGATTTACTTCTGTTTGCTGTTTTTGGTTCATGGGCCACTGAAACTTTACCTTTCTCTTAGTAATAAGACGGGAATCCTAAACCAATCTGCATATTCTAAACCTGGGAACTGTTTTTTCTACAGGAATCTACAAGAATAATGGTTAACTGATGATATCTTGTAATGGAGGACTCAATCAGATGCGAGCTGCAGTAAGTTGATATTTGACCTTACCACAATCTGAGAATACTGAAATTGCTTTTCTCTGCCCATTTGTTTAATTGTCTCTTATTTTTGGATCTGGTGCAGATATGTGACATGGTGGCTGTTGCCAGATATTTGAATGTGACTCTTATTATCCCAGAGCTGGATAAAACTTCATTCTGGAATGATCCAAGGTGTGCTAATTAGTTTTGGTCGAGTGTCTTTATGAAGTATTCTCTCAATTCCCATTTAGAACTGCCCATAATTTCTCTATTGATTCTCAATGAGCAGCGAGTTCAAAGACATATTCGATGTTGATCATTTTATCACTTCCTTGAGAGACGAGGTTCGTATATTGAAAGAACTGCCTCCAAGGCTTAAAAGAAGAGTTGAATTGGGAATGTTATATTCATTGCCACCCATAAGTTGGTCTGACATTTCTTACTACCATCATCAAGTAAGTTATATTGGTAGATATAAAGCTGCAATTCGGCTGCTAATACAAATTAACATGTTGAAGATTTGACATTGCTTACAGATTCTTCCTCTGCTGCAAAAATACAAAGTCGTACATTTAAACAAGACTGATGCCCGGCTTGCTAACAATGGACTACCTCTTGAGATTCAGAAGTTGCGATGCAGAGTAAATTTCAGTGCTTTGAGATTCACTTCACAGATAAGAGGAATTGGGCAGAATGGTTGTCAAGTTTTTGAGGGAAAAAGGCCCCTTTCTGGTTCTTCATCTCAGATATGAAATGGACATGTTGGCTTTTTCAGGATGCACTCATGGTTGCAATAGTGAAGAGGTGGAAGAACTTGCCAGAATGAGGTAATCATTTTCGAATACTTAACTATTATGTCTGTATATTAATCAACCTTCTTCTATTGATTGTCGCGATAACGTGTTGTTAGATATGCTTATCCATGGTGGAGGGAGAAAGTCATAAACTCAGACATGAAAAGGAAAGAAGGTTTGTGCCCTTTGACACCTGAAGAAACTGCTCTAGTTCTAAGTGCAATGGGAATTGATCATAATGTCCAAATTTACATTGCTGCTGGGGAAATCTACGGCGGAGAAAGAAGGATGGCTGCTTTGGCAGAGACTTTTCCCAATTTGGTCTGTAAATGAAGCAAAACCAACTTCAAAATTCATCTGGGTATGATATATACACACATTCCTTGATTAAAATTTCCTTCCTTTTGGTTTCATGAAACAGGTGAGGAAAGAAACTCTGCCAGAGTCATCAGATTTGAAGCTTTTCCAAAATCATTCTTCTCAAATGGCAGCATTTGATTACCTTGTTTCCCTTGACAGTGATCTATTTGTTCCTACATATGATGGAAACATGGCTAGAGTTGTTGAAGGCCACAGAAGGTAATATAATTCTTCTATATTTTGCCTGCCTTGATACAAAATAATGGAACATTAATCTAGATTTCAATTCTGTTGTGTTTCGAAAAATGTTCAGATTCTTAGGCTTCAAGAAGACAATTCTATTGAACAGAAGGCTTCTAGTTGGTTTAATAGATCAATACAACAATGGATCATTGAGCTGGGATGAGTTCTCTTCTATTGTGAAGGAATCTCATGCTGATCTGATGCGGAACCCCAAAAAACGAGTTGCCATAGCCGACAAACCAAAGGAAGAAGACTATTTCTATGCCAATCCGCATGAATGTTTGCAACTGTCAGATGAACCATTGAGAATTACATAATTTGGACATGCAAATGAGATGATTTAACTCATTTTTTACACTCAGTATCTCTACATATTTATCAAAAACAGTGTGGCCGAGTTCTATTCTTGAAATTAAGTTATGAGAGAGCTTAGGCTGAAACCTTGACATTCTATAGAAACTTTGCAAGAAACATTTGTATCCATTCATATTTTGAACAATCAGTAGCAGAGAGGAAAGAAAAATTGTTTGTCTGGGGACAGTATCAAAGATTGATTGTAAAGGGAAAAAAAATGGACTGTTAGATGACCTCCAAATTTAACCATGTTGCCATACTTTCTTCAGCATCGATTATATATATAAAAAATAAAAAAAAAAATACCTGTGTTCTCTTTTTTCTCAACAGTCTTCTTGCAGCAAAGCCACAATTTGAAGACAAGTAGCTGTAATGGAGCCAGAAGATGTTAACAGCTTGTAACTTTGTTAATATAATACATTCACTCTCATAGTATAGGAATTAAGATCATATTATGATTTAAACTAATTTAAAGTATTTTTTGATATGTTTACATTATTATCTATTTAAAAAAAAAATTATGCCACAATATAATAAAAATATTATAATTATAAAATCGAGAATATAAAAATTTTATCTGATATAACGAATGAAGTAATTACGATACATTTTAAAATATAATAATATTTAATAATATTATTATATAACAATATAAATACTATTTTTTAAAAAATATAAATATTTAAAACGTAGAAATATTAGTAATAGAAAAATATTTTGTATAAAAAGGAAAGAATCACAATGCATGTGCTAACATAAATAGAAATGCAAGGGCTATGTCAACCCTATTATCTTTCTCCTTTTAAATTGAGACACAGCATTAATGACATATATTGAAGCATCACAAATCATCTAGATGTCACAATTGTTCTCAAACAGAGAGATAACAAGTAAAAGAAAAAGAAATTAGAAAATATTTGTTGATCATTCATTGTTGCAATCCTTGAGCCAGCAAGTATGTTCTGGCAGTGTAATTCATGACAGAGTATATGGCCAAAGTCCCTGTTGGTTAGGAGTCTAAACCCCATTTCTTCATTTCTTAATAAATTGCTACATGCCAATACTTAGTCCATTCATTCATAATTTACTCCAGAAAAAAAATGATAATCCACAATGATATGATTCTAAAATGATTGCCCACTATGCACTCAAAGGCAAGAAGAATTTTTGTTATTGTTACTATTTTCAATTCAATTCATCATTCAAAATCCCAAGAAGGGTCTTAAAGCATATCCTTAAATATGAGAGAGGGATAAAGGTCAAACTCAAAAAAAAAAAATTATATATTTTATATCTTTAACATAAATTTTAAAATATAAACAAAAAATTTAAAATGATTAATATAAAATTTAAAACATATGATATAAAAAAATTTGAAATATGAATACAAATTTCAAAATAATTAATTTACGAGTTAAAAAAAATTAAATATATTTTATATTTAATATATTGCAATCAAATTTTTAATAGAGAAAGTGAATGAGTACTTCAAATAACATATACTTATTGGTTCAAGAAAATTGTGTTTTGTGGGTGATCCAAGAGTCATCCTCCATTAAAAATCCTATCTTTGGTTAACAAATTAATGGTGATCAATGGTAACTCAAAACGTTCAAATTGCACTTGTGATGGTTTGTGTGCTTCTTGAATTCATGCACTTCAAACATTGCTTTCATACCACACTAGACATTTTCAGAAGTGAGTGATAATTTTTTTTTTTTATTTCTTTTCAAAAGCCTTGAGAATATCCATCAAACTAAGAATTAAAAGTACTTTTGATGATGTTTTAAAGCTTCACATTGGTGACTAATAGAGTTTGTTTTTATCTTAGCCTCCAACTTGATTATAAAATTCAAGTTCAACAATTATTTTAATGCTAGCAACATGATTAAAGGATTGTTAGTATTGAAATGATGGGTTTTTGTCCTGAATTCTGACTTATTACATAATGCTTATGCTTTCCTCACATTGCCACTTGAAATACTTCTTTCTTCCCTCAGTCGAAAGTTTCACACTGTTTCATATATAACCCAATTTCCCCAAAAGTGGTAGACCATAGAATAATAAGGGTAAAAGATTACCAATGCCATCATGTATTGAAAGGTGTACTAAGAAATTAGACCAATTTGAAACTGTTATGATTTTACATAACTACTGAGACACAGAGAGAAAACTTCTGGTAAAGCCAACAACCAACAACTAACATTTACAGTTTATTCTTTTATGTTTACTTAGACACATGGTGATTTCATTTAGATTAGAACTCATAATTACCTCAATATCTAGAATTAAAATTAAATACCAGCAGTTGGGTCTTTTGTTCATTGACATCTCCAAGAATAAGTTTTCTAGGGACCTTGAAGAGGCATCTGGCATTAACAATGGATGCAAACCATCGAATAAGAATGTACAATAGAACAAGTAATGTGGACGACAGGTCTTAGACTAATATAACGGATGCCACTAAATAGTGGAGTCGTCACTAACTGGACTAAGCAGTTGAACAGAAGAATATATGACAATTTTTTTTTCCAGGAGCATCCAGGCAATCGAGCAATCCAAAGAGAAGCATGTACAATTTGGTCTGAACTTAGTCATAGTAGACTAAGACACGGAAAAAGTGAACCAAACCCATGAAAGAGGAGCACAGTGATGGAATAAAGTACCAAGAATATGTTCACCAGGATGAAAAAACTAGCTCTTTTCTGTTCTGAGCCTCTTGTGGGCCTGATCTGAGTCCTCGTTAAAGCTCTGAATTCCAGTCTGTGCCATCACTTGGCTGTTCTGATATTGCATCTCAGCATCCTGGATGGACAACGAATTTATTAGGAAAGAGAACCAAGGCCCAGCAAAAATGAAGATTGTCGCCAGAACTATAATCGTTTGAAAACACAAGCATCAGAAATGAAGTTCAGCCAGGAAAAAAAAAAGTGAAGATGATGATGACATTATAAGCTCAGTTGAAGATTATAAATGACCTTTAAACTAGAAGCCATAGCAGTTGACACACTATTTGCGCGTTTGCCAACATCAATTTGCACTGAGATCCTGGCCTGTGAAAGATCCACACCCGTTGATTGCAGTGCTTGGGTCAGTGTATTCAATATCCTGTTAAACACCAGAAATCAATCTAAATATATAAAATCTATCTAGATAATTTCTCAGGATGTAGCAAAGCTAATGAATCACAATTCCTAATTGTTAAAAGAAATTCATGACAAAAAATAAATGGTGCTTGTAGCACTAATGAGGTTGCAAATCATAATGGGTCAAATTCTAAAACCACAAAATTTGAAATGTTCAAAGCAGGGAAAAAATACAAAACTACTGATTAAAAGAAAAAAGGACCCCGGTAAACATCAAGCACCAGCCATTGCTCTCTACGTAGTCCTCAACATCAACATCAATGCTTACATATGAAACACAAGCTGCTAAAGCAGTCTTTGTGAGGAAGAAGACCCCACAAACAGTATGTTTCAATTGACCAGGTTTTTGTTACTTTTTTTGTACCTTCTCCACAAACAAAGTACCGCACCCAAGTAATCCTCTGATATGTGCAATCCGTCAAACCCAACTAAAATTACCAAGGTATTTCCATGGGTGCACTAGCATTCCATCTATCAACTGCTAGTTGTTAATATATTATCATGGTATATTATGGTACCAGAGATCCCCACCTCATAAAAATTATAGAGTTGGTACTCCTACTGTAGGTTTCCATTTCCAATTTTCTACTGGCACTGAGTTTGTAAATTGATACAAAAGCAAACATAACCCCTTGAGCGGCAGACACCATGCATACATAAGCAATTAGCAGGAAGGAGGCTTGCATAAGTCTCAGTTAAATAAGGCCACTCAATTGCAAATCATATACCAAATATATCAGATAAATGAGATTATACAGGGAAACGATTATACAGGGAAACCATCTAAGAAAAAGCTAAATTTGGTAACTAAAGCAAAAGTATGTTGAAAAGTTACTCCAATTGCTCACCCTTGAGAGTAGACATTCGATATGCTAGAGGATCCACAGTCGATTGGCAGGTCCTGTTCATTCAATGCACCATTTAGAACAGCACAGTCGGCTGGACATGATCTTCCCTGCCACAACTGTGACTGGGGTTGGAAACCCATGTTCTCAACATCAGAAACAGAATCCTGCAAAGGTTGGGTAGACATGCCACCCCCACCAATAGAAGTAAACATGTTTTGCTGCGCATGCACATTAAGGGGAGCCATTGTAGTTGCTGACCCGGGGGAAAAATCAGGAGCTTTGTAGTCTGCAGCTGTGCCCAAATCAGATTCCATTGAATTCTGCACATTTGTGAGCATTGCAGGAGTAAGAACATTGTTCTCATGACCAGAGCCATTCTTCATAACTTGAGAATGCTCAATATAACTTTCTGCAGGCCCATTATGGCTTCTCTGTTCAAATAGATGAAAATCCATTAGCAATTTCCCTCCAAAGAAAAAAAATGCAAATTAATATGTTTTACAACCATACAAAAGGATTCTTCAGCCAAAAAAAAACGAATATCTATGTAGCCTTGCAGAAGCATTGATACAGTAACAAACACACCAAGCTCAAAAGTCAGCAGTGTTAGACACAAATAAGCATAAGCAATTAAATGTTGTGCATCATAATATGACCACACAAACTCTCAATGCGTAACATTTCTACCCAAGGTGTCAATTTGGCAGGCTCTTGACTCCATCCTTGATATGATCCCTCGTACATCTGCAACCTTTCTCGTAAAAATTGGATGTACTCTATAACCTGCAAGTAAATATAGAAATTCTTCAATTCATACACAAGAAGACAAACTTAAAATGACAAAAAGTAGACAATAATGCCTGAACATTTTACCTAAATAAACAAAACATAATTGAAGGTTGTACCTCTAAAAGGAACGAAGCCTTGTCTCTTTTTTGATCATTTTGAGGAATCAGATCTCTCAAAATCTGAAATCTGTTGTACAAAAAAAAATTGCAGGTTCAGGTGAAAGTAGAACCAATGCCAACATATTAATCCTACAGAAGACTAGAGCAGCACTTCAAACCAGCAAACAAATATTTAGCAACAGTGAAAACCAATATTCTGAAGCTATCAAGTTGTTAAAAACCAAAAATAAATGAAACAAGCCAAAGAAAGAAAAGCAGTAATGCCCTGTCAAGAAACTGAAATAACATTTTGAACCCCCGTAAAATATCCAAGTAGTTGGCAGTTTTAAATTTGGGTAACCACCTATATTCAAAGAGTAAATTTGGTTGGAAAAGGAAAAACCAATCTTGAAAACATGTGTTTCAAATAGAACTAATTAATCAGTTCAGAATTCGGAATAATCTTTCAAACAATGATTAAAACTATTATTTTAGATTATTTCTCTCAAACAAAAGAAGTAATAGCTTCTTTCATTTACTGAATAAGCAACATGACTATGGGTTAAGTAAATTTATTTTCATGGATGGGTTAAGTAAATTTATTTTCATGGCCCTCTATTCATTATTAAAATTCAACAACAATTGAAACCATGTGGTTAGCATTTACAAAATATCGTCGCTTTTAAAGCTACAATGCTGCTTGGTTTACATATTCCTTTTTTTAACTACTTTAACCAAAAGGTAGAAAATCTGTATTCTAATAGGAGCAAATATATACCGATTTCAATGCAAAATATGACTATTTTGAAACCTAATTTGTTTTGTAGGAAAAAATATATATATCAAGCTTTTGAAAGGCAAAAGCAGGTATCGAGAAAGCACTCCTAATACTCTTTTTTCTTAGTCAAAAAAGACTGCCTGCAAAAGTACCTATCAGTTCTTCTTTTCAGAAAGCACTCCAAATGTGTGCATTTTCTTTCTATCTCGAAAGGCTTTTTTTGTCTAATTCAGCCAAAAACCACAAAACTTAATAGAAAGAAAGCACTTCTAAATTCCACCATAATTCACATATCAAATACACTCCTTTCCACACATGTCAAACACTAAACAAACAGTTAGCCACAAAGTACTCGAGGAAATTAAACAAAAACAAAAACAAACACAAAAAAAAGAAATTACGCTCGCCTCTCATTAATCTTGCTTCTTCTGCGTTGCTCCGTCTCCGAATGCTTCGACCTATGTGTGTTCGGCTTCTGCTCAGTGCTCATCCTCTCTGCTTTCATTTCCTCCCTAAACACCAAAAAGAAAACCAATTAGCTAAAAATCAAAACCACAATTCATACCTACACATACATATGACTGAGTGTGTACTTGTACACGTACACCTTAGTACAAAGAGGAACTGTTTCTGCGAATGCGCTCGTCGTACACGTTGGCTTCTTCGTCTTCCTCGGGGTGATTCTTCGAAGATTTCACCATTCCGTAGTTATGTTCTTAAACTGACTCCGACTTTTCCAGGGACGAAGTTATAACCATTAGACTCCAGTCATTAATGAGAAACCGAAAACTGCAAAACCTAGAACCGAAAACACAGCGAAGAACGCACGGTGGCAACGGAAGTTGAGGAGGAAGAGGGCGGGGAAAATGGAGCTCCGAATTTGCACGAGGGAGAAAAAGAAACAATATTTTGTTTGTCAACCGAGTACAAACCCTAGTCGGGTTTTATTTAAAAAAGAAATAAAAATTATTATTTTATTAACTGATTAATTAATTAATTACTTAATCAATTAACTTTTAGTTATTAATGTCAATTATTTGGTTTTTGTTTTCGCTGGTGGTTGGTACTAACATGCGCTGGTTGGTGACGTTTTAGATTATGACAATAAATTAATAATTTCTTTTTTTAATTCTTTTTAAATAATAATATTTTTAAATTAATTTTTAATAAATAAATAAATTATACTGAAATTATACAATTTTTTATTTCTTTATTTTAAAAAAAGTAACTTTTGATGAAGTTACAGTTGTTGTTGTTACACTCGAAGACATTTGTATTTAGCTGAAGCGTAGTTTATGAACAGCCTTGAAGTGCTTAGCTGCGGCTGCCATTGTTGTCTCTGACGAGGTAGATTCATCTACAGTGCTTGCACTTTCAGCATCTGGGTTTGAACGGAACAACCGAGTAAGCAACTGTAGAAACGATGTGCACCATGCATCTTTGCTCATGTTTGAACCAGGATGACTTGAAACTACAGAGGACTTGGAAAAGCGGATGAAGTTTGGGATTGGGCTTTGGTTTTGGTTTTGCTTGTTTGATTTTAAAATGTTTTGACGTTTATATAACAGAGGTTTCTTGGGGAGCAAGAGGATTTTAATGTTGAAAATGGAAAATTCCAGTTGAATTTTATTCTCTGATGCAGTTTCAAAATCACGTTCTTCGGACTCCCAAGTCTTCTTCTCATGGCTTCTCAGCAGTTTCTCAGCCTTGTTGCTTGCAAATTATCTGCTGCCAGCTTCATGGAACATTCAACCAATAATTGAATTATTGAGTGCTTCCTAGAATTTTCCAAAGCACTCTTTTTCTTGGTTGACTCATAATTTTTGATAGAAACAGACAAAGACAAGAAGTTTCGGTTTCTGACAAAAACTTTCTAAGTACTTCCTGGAGAAGCACTTCTGCCATAATACACAGTACCAAATTATTCATAGTTTAATACAGAATAGAGACAAGATGATACTGAGTCATGCCATTAGCATGGTGGGTTTCCAACCGAACTAAAACTCAAATATAAGCCGTAAATATATGCTTCCTGTTACTTTTATACGCACAGAATATCGACCAACACCATTAAACATGGAAAATGTTCGGGCATGTTTTAAAAATGATGCATTGTCGTTGTACCTAAGAAAAGAAAGAATTTTCGGTAGAAGCAGAAATGTGTGAGTACATTCTTTGTAAAGAGTGGTTGCTCGATCGAAAGTCTTAATACGTGCAATTGATTTGATCTAATGTCAACCAAAAGCAAGAAGAAGAAGATGAATAAGGCTCGGAACTGAACTTTTAATTTACTGTGATACTCACAATTACGTGAAACAAGAACTAATATTAACAAAAAATGCATTAGAGGTGAAGAAAAAGCCTAGATCACTAACACGGACAAAAAGAATTTATGCATCCGTAAAAGGATGAAACAAGAACATCTGGTTCTACTCTTGACCATGTTACATTAAATTCAGGCATCAAAAATGCTTCGGAAAATTAGAGTGGCCTTCCTAAAAACAATAAATCAAACTTACTTTTCTACAAAAACATCCTAGACTACATCAAAACTGGCAGTGGGGTTAAAACAAGACGTTATAATTAACCAAAGAGGGCTTGAACTAAATTACATAATCTACTGTGGTTGTAAAAGTGCTTCATACCAGAGCTGATGGATCTGAACTGACGCAAGCTACAGATTAGGGGCCAGAGTCACTGAGTTCTTGAACTACAGTCAGAAATCTTGCTTCTTTTTTCAAAACAGAAGCAGAGAATCTACAAAGGTTCTCTATATTGCCGAATAAAACTGGGAACTAATTTACATAACTGAATACAAGGCTGAAAGTGACCACTGAAATTTGAAGAGACTAGTACCAGATCTAAGTTAGGATCTCATTATTATTCTCCACCCTCTTCTTCCTGATCCTCTAATGGAGCCTCTTCTTTGTTTATTTCTCCACCCCCACTTTCATGATTTGAACCACTATGCCCAAAAAATAATCCAGATGAAGAGGAATCATCTTCATCGAGATCCTCTTCACTCTCCTTGTCTTTTGACCTAGAGATTCGTTGACTGTCCATCCAAGCAGGGCATTGGTGTACAGCTCCAAGAGTAGCCTGAACTTGCAAGTGAGTTGGACTTGAAGCATTAAGAGATGCTTCGGTAGGATCATAAATCAAGCAAGAACATTCAGGAACTGGATGTGAGAGAAATGATAACGGCTTTGACCTTGTGGAAGCTTCTGTTAGTCCATCAAGCAAAGATCTTCTCATATGCTTGCGTATTGATTTTAGCCACGTATGGTTTGCTTGATATAAGTGGTCTCGGGTTTCTTCTAAGAGCTTGGCAACTTCTCTCCTGTGTTGACAAAAACAGGAATTACAAAATAAACTTCTCATATGATAAGTACACTACTCATTTTGTATGAGTGAGGGGTTGTTGGGGAAAGGTGTAGTTATAGTTCTCATTTCTTCATGACAAAGTAAACTTCTACAATGTAACTATGTATATGAATGCACACTCATGAATAAAGATTAATACCTGTCAGGCCTGTATGTTTTTGATGATGCCGACTGATAGAGCCGGTGCCCCATTACTAAACTGGCAAAATTTGGATGCCCCTTACCGTCTTGATCAAATCCAGGGATGAAAACATCAGCTTCAACACAAATCATATAGTCGATAGCTTCCCAGAGTAATTTATGGGCATTAGTTCTCAACTCCATCACCGTACTTTCAGGCTCATTGTCACTCTCAGCCACCCAACCCCACCAGCCTTCAATGTTGTATGATTTAGGACGGGCTGGAGGAGGTGGAAGTGGGCGAGGACGTGGACCAGCAGTTTTCCACGCTTCTTGCTTCACTTCTTCCTCGACAGAAGGTGGAGTCTTTGGGTCTAGAAGATTAGCCTCACGGCCATAAATTTTACTGAGCTCCCAGACAGTACTGAGAGAAGTCCTATCAACAACATTTTCAAACATTGCATGAAGAGGAATTAATGTCCTTTGGCCACCAAAAACTTCCCCGCCGGAAACATATATTATTGTGTCCCAGGAGTATCCATATGCACGAAGAAGAATACCAACCTGTAGAATTCAGGTGATATAGATTAGGAACCAAGTTCTAACTACGGCTGGCAAGTGTGCCAAACTATTACCATCTAACTTGAACATTTTTATATAATAGTAGACAGAAACAACAACGGTAATATGTTTTCTTTCTTTTTCTATGATAGGAAACAAAAGAATATTATCAGAATCAAAAGGGAAGAAGATACAAAAGTGAACCAGAGTCCACAAGGGCAAGAAAAATAGCCCTATAAAAGCTACCTATTGACTATGAAAAAACAAAACCAGCATATTCATACACTAAATGCCATATCATTCTCATAAATTACAAATATGGAAGGCCCTCAAACCAAAAAAACTAACCCAAGCCCCCCTTCCCAATTTAGATTGATGAAGAAAAGAGAAGCCAACTGACATCTTCTTCCCTCTTCCCTTAAAAATATGCTTGTAATGAGTCCTAAGACATTTCTTCGTATCTCCAACTAATATCTCAGATTGCAGAAACAGAGCATCAGAATGTAAAATGAGGTGGGACAAGCATTCATCCTTCTAAGTGCACATTAATTTGCCAACTCCGGATTAAAATCCACCATTCTGCATAATTTCTTACCTCTTCTGGCATTAATGGACATGAACCATTCACGCGTAATTCCATTGAATTTACAGACAGTTTCCCTCTTACAATCCTACGTTTTATCATCCAAGCTCGTTTATGCTGAATGAGTTCTGTGTGGACATCCTTAGGAAGAGCTCAAAAACACAATAAACATTTAATGCTGGGTAAGCTTCAATTATAAAATGTTTAAAACAAATCAAATCAACAACCATGCCTTTAGGGTTGCAAGCAGGTACCTGGAAGAGTTCAGCACAACCATGATATGCTAAAGCATCTCTGGTCATCCCGGGATCAAAAGCTATAAATGGCCTTCCAGAAGCTCGTAACCTGAAATAGATACCACGACCAGTCATACCTCATAAGCTACTAATAATTTTCTGTAACATATATTACACTAGCAGTGATGGGTAAATTCTGACCTACGCAAAATTTTAGTTGCAAGCTCCTGGACCTCTAGACGAAACCAAAGGGCATGGAATGCGACCCTACATCTCAGCCTTTGGTACTCTTCAAGATCTGGTGGGAGAATGGCCTGAATCATGTCCCATAGAGAACAGTAATGCTTAGAAATGCTTTAACAAATTATGATTTAGCAGAAAATGGCACCAAATAAGAACATTTAACTCCCAGAGAAACAGCATTCCCTATCAGCAAAAGCATGCAACATCAGAAACTAAGAAACAATGTGAGCATAGAACAGTCACAACAGAACTGCATGAGAAAAGTAGCACATAACAACATTAATGGGAATCGTGTTTTCAGTGAAAAGAAAAACCATAAAATACAAAGCACGAACAGGCAATCCTCATTGCGTAAGAAATCTTAATAATGGATAAACTAAACTTTCTTCATCTTTTTCCTTTCATTTCTTATCTAAATTGAAAAAGAGAATATATCATAAAGCCTTGTAGATGAATTACAGCACAAGGTTCATCTAAAGTGCTAATAAGCCACAAGCAAACTGCAAAAGACTCCATAGATTCCAAAAACTCAGAGAAAAATCAATGTATAAGACAGCAACTAAGAACTATGCAGAAAAAGAAGAGAAGAGAACAAAGGAAATGAAACAAAACCTTACTCGTAATATGAGAAACTCATAAATAACTTGTTCCCATGTATAAATTAATAAATCAAATCAATCCGGGTACCTAATAGGTTTTTAAGAATGAGTTAGCAGTGACTTAACCATAAATCATTGGCCACATTTTCATCTAACAAATTCTAAACAGGAAACATTACTAGCACAAAAGAAGAAATTCAAACTTGAGTCATTGGCTCAAAGAAAAATAATTACTGTCATTACCTGCAAGCATCCACCGTCTGAAACAACTAGTTCAACAACTGAATGTTTGTTCAAAACTGGGAGAACATGGTGCAAATAAAAATATGGTGAAGATGAGTATGACACTCTAAATAATGGGATCTTCTTCTTTTTCCTTGCCCCTTTAAGATTTTTTGGAAGGGTTTTTACAATGTTAATATCTTTCGCTAATGCTACCACAAACTGGTCCTCATTGTAGAGATAGGCAAAACTCTTGAACTGCGAGCTGCAATAAACAGATGACTAAATTAATTGACACAAACGGTTTACCCATTAGATCAACTCTTTAATTGTCAAATTAAAATTGCACCACTCATCTAAAAGTAAGGCAACCTGATTCCTTTGCTGCTCGTGGTTGACTGGATCTCAGGAATGACTAAAGTAGCATTAAGAAGCCGAGAAACCACAACCACATCAGAAATCTGAAAGATTTAGGATAACAAGTTATGACTTTGATCAAATATGAAGTATGACTGCAACAGCAAATATGCAACTGGGACATGGTATCCTCACAGAGTTCCTGATCTCATGGAAACCGCCTTGTATTCTGACAAAGATAAATCCATTTGTTTGTGGACTGGGATCTGTTATAGGCATGCCCAAGTCAGCAACCACTTAATGTTTAAACTATGCATAAAAGATACACCTGAAATAGGAAACTCCCTTATCCTATCTCTTTCAAGATTGACTGAAGTACGAAAACAAAAGCCAACTATTTCAGAAGAAAACCATTGAAATGCAATTTGAGAAAGATAGAAATATATGAATAGGTGATTTTCATAGCGTACACTTCATTGCTCCAATGGAAACACAAACAAGATTATCCAAAAGCATCCATCTTTATAATGCATCTCCAAATGCTGATTTTCATAACTTTCAGGACAACTATATGCCTTATAAACAGCCATAACAAACAAGAATTTTAGCTTAGAACTATCTTCGGCTCTAATTTTCACAATAAGAATGGGTAAGATCATTTATTTTCCTAGAGCATAAAACTATAATACCAAGATGCAAAAATGAGCTAACCAGCATAGTATCCTCTGGGACTCGCATCAGGATGCAAAGATTCAAGACGCCTCACTGGACCCCATAATCTTCTATACAATGGACTCTGCACAATAAATTAACAAAACAACACTAACAAGAATTAAACATAAAAAAAGGGAGGAGGGGGTGTCGTTTTGGTGTTGTGGTGGCGGGAGAAGTATAACAAAAGTACATGATTGAAAAAAGATAGTAAGTCACAACAATTAACAACATCGAAACTTTAAGTGAAAAGAAAAGGGTGATAAAACCGGACGGGTATTCATCTAGAGTACTCCAAAATAAAAAATTATGAAACAATCAAAATATGGATACAGCATAACACACAGAAAGATAATCCAAACAAATATAAAAACAAACACATGATAATCACACTTTTTCCTTTCAGTGAACGAAATGGATCCAAACCAAGCCACAAAACATTCCCACTGATATGGCGACAAAGGAAACTCCCCGCAATCAGAACCCAGTAGACAGAACTCAAAAAAGCAAAGAAAAACCAATAATTTAACTCAATTAATTGAAAAAAACCACAAAATTCACGCATCATAATCTGCATCTAACAGTGAAATGATAGTAAAAAGAATTAAAAACAGAAAGACAGAAAAAAAAAAAAAAGGAGATCTTCAGAGTGATGTAGTAGTAGTAGTAGTAGTTAATTGTCCACATTACATACAGTTTTGGAGAACTCAGTATTTTCAAAGATGGGTCTCCAAGAAAAGATTGTGACCGATGACTGGTACTCAGAAACGCCATCTTCCGTGAATCTCGCAAGAAAAATATGCACAAAGAGAGAAAAAACTGATAGAATAAGCCCGAACAAACCAACCCATTTCATTTTAGACTTAAACATCATCTTCCCTTCTCCCTTCATCCCTCTCTCTTTCTTTATTTCTCACCAATAAAGCTTGAAGCAACAGCCAGAGAAATGAAGTATAAAAGTCAAAGAGTCAGAAAGAGAGAAGGAGATGTGACACGTTTTAGAACATGTCTTGAAAATATAAGCTACGACGGAAGTGTTGAGTTCCACTGATCAGACATGCTACACAATTGGACATCTAGTCTTAAGTTGTCGAGTTGTCGCCACTCTCTGTGACAGCGCGTGTAATGTACGATCCAATGAAAGTAGATAAAGCTCGTTTCTGATTGGGTTATATTGACATCAGAGGCAAATCCTCGGACTTATACAGTATACTACAATTAAGACCAGCTGGAATTTTCTACTGTGCATTCACCAACCATTACCTATATTTGTTTCGATTTTTACTATTATATTTTAAATTTTGTGTATAAATTTTAAATATTTTTATTTTATATTATAAATTTTTATTATATAATTTAATTTTTTTAATTTATAATTTAAAAAATATTTATTATTTATTTTATACATTTTATTATATTATATGTATCGTATATTTAATAATTATTGATGTAAAATCAATAATTTATAAAATATAAAAATTTAAATTAATTAATACGAGAGTTAAAAATTTAAATATTAAAAGTATGGGTTGTATTGTAGCCTAATCTCACTTATCAAACTCTAGATTATAAATTCATAATTGCAACAATTTAGGGATATTATGGTCACATGACAGTGAGGGCAACAAGGCAAAATATGATCTTGATAGTGCCTAAAGAGTAAACAATATGAGCATCATCATTGTGGATGAGACCACAAGTCTATCACAGATGTAGTTCAATAGTCACAAAACAATCAAAACAAAGGTTGGTGGTCACCAGGAAGCACTAGCTTGTGGTGTGTCATTTTCTGCCTAAAATTAGTGGGGGGAAATCTGATGGGATACTGTCAGTTGGACTGGCAGATAATGACTTATTTTGTATTAAATGAAATGAATGAAGGAAAAGAAAAAAAGAACTGCTTTTGATAAAAAGGAATTCCATGCCTGTAAGCAGAAAGGAAATAGACCAGCAATTGGAAATGGGTTTGAGGTCAGAAAGTGCTTTTGGGCTTTACAGTGGGGTTAGGCTTCTTTAAATTGCTTTGATGAGGGTAGTAAATGAATTTTATTGCCAGATTTGCAAGGGTGGGGAGAGAACAGCTTAACATTCTGGATTTGGTCAACGAAATTTCACAGTGAATCAATCGTCTCAATTGCAGGCTTCCACTGCAGCCAATACAATATTGAGGGAAAAAGATTTGTGCTTTCTAATAAAAGAAAAGGTTTAAGTGCAGGTGTAGGTGTAGGTGTGAGTAGCATGTGAAAGCCCATACCCCATTCATGCCAATGCCCATGTGACTCTTCTCTTCACTTGATATTCAAGTTATACAAATATAGTAAACAAACAAAATACAAAACACTAATACACTTCAATTTTTAATTATGCCAAGGATAGAATTAGGGTGGGCAAACCATATCGCACCAAATTAAATTAATGGTTTAGCTTAATTTGAATCGATTTAAAAATATGTTGATTCGATTTTAGTTTAAAATATAAAAATTATTAATTATTAATTTAATTTAATTTAATTTAAGTTTATTTGCTATATAAAGAAAAAATATATCCTTATTTGAGAAAATGTAAAAATTTAGGGACCTTAACGTTATTTCTCCATTCATTTCTCCCCTGGGCCAACCGGGGATTGAACAGTCAAATTCCATCCCATCCATCATCATAACCATCCAATATTTCTTTTCTCCGACGGTGTGGCTGTGATTGTCGTACCTAAATATTTCATGAGTATATGTTATCACATGACCCCACCCTGTGGGTCCCATCAGATACGTGGCTCGATCTCCATGCAGATAGTGTCACTGACCCCACAATATTTAATTTCATTTAATCTTAAACAATCCGTTAAACCCTTCTTCCGCTTCTGTTGAAAAGGAAGTTGGAATATCTTCTACAAGCGGGACAGAGAGAAACAGAGTGAGAGATCGATCAAAGCCGTTCATCTGACATTGCACACCCGATCTCGACCGTACGTCTGATCAACGGCGGTTGCTCCAGTTTGTCTCTGCCGCCGTCCGCTTTCCCGATCTTACCAATCTCCGGTGAGTTTTCCGAATTTATATATTTTTTTAAATATTGTTGTGAATTTCCGTTTGTTTCTCGAGAAAATCGGGGAAAGATAAAAGCAAAAAAAAAAACCAATCGAAACCCCTGAAATGGTAGACATTTAACGAGGGAAAATTATTGAATACTGTCGTTCAAAATTTTAATTTCTCGTAAATTTTATTTTTCTTCAATATCTATCGTACATTCATTTGTTCCATTACTTAAAAACAGTTGTAATGGTTTTGATCCTCTGTGATATGTAATATTATCGGCGAGTAAATTATAAAAGAAATGTAATTTCATGTCTCTTCGTTTGTATGAGAAGACTGATTAAAGGTGACAATTTTATTGAATGTTGTTTTGATCTACATTTCTGCTGTTACAATTAAGATATATGTGTGTGTCTATATATATATATATATATATATAAATATTAATTTTGTTCAAAATATTAGTTTTCTTCCTTGAATTTTTTTGATGGGATGTTTAATCGTTTCTTTTTTATCTTTCTTAAGAGTTGGGATAACTTTTTTAAGACTCGTGGATCATTCAGATTGTAATTAATTAATCTTATCCTTTCTGGAAGGTTATTTTTAGTGATGATATCAAATTAAAAGGATGAAGATTAATCATTTTAAAAAATTATGTTTCATTTAGAGCCTATGGAAAATTGTACATAATAAAAGAAAAAGGTTAACTGATTTTTGATAAAACTGATGCCTTAATGGAAGTCTATTAAAAATTGAGGTCAATATACCCATCCTAAATCAAGACAACTGACTCTCAAAGGAAGGGATTTGGTGGGTTTTAGATAGTTTGCGCAAGGGATTTTTTTTTCCCAATTGGTAAGACTACATGAGATGCAATGATAGTTCGATGAGCATAGGTTATGAAATTGTTCACGGTTTGGATCGGTTTGGATCGGTTTGTGTGCTTGATTTTTCTTTTTTTCTCAATTTTGGTTCCATGATTGGGTCTAACATACTCAATTCCTGGTGAACCCAAGATCTGATTCCAAATGTGTAGTATGATTTCCTGGGGACTTCATTAGTTTGGCTAGTTGACACCTTTGGGTGAATGAGTTGAAACAAAGGGAAGTGTGAACCATAACTTTTTGATCTATTTACTCCTATATTTGTCCAGCCTGTTTAAACAGGCCTGCTTTGTTTAAATATACGGTGGTTGAGTTACTAGCACTTCACTTTTGCATTGACTAGAAAAAAGATTGTTTTTGTTTTAAATGAATGCAGATGGTATAGTATTGCCATTTTTCCTTCTCAGAATTGGAATTTCATAAGATATTAATTGATTAAGAAACTTTGTTTGAATTGGATTGTGTCAGTGGCCTTCTAATATGCTCATAGCAGTTCAATGAAGAAGAATTGTTGATTTAAGTTATTAACATCCAAGATCATGGTAAGAAATATATTTTTAGCTTATATTTATATATTTCTTTCATGTTTTGTTCATTATCTTGCAATTCAGCAATAAATTTTTGTGAAGATATTTTCCTGAAAACCATTTATGAATTTAACTCCATATCTTCTATGTCGATCAGATATTTGGCAGGTAAGTGCAGTTTGATAAACAGAAGTGGCCCCCCTCCCTCACTTCCTTTTTTTTCCCTTCCATTTTTTAAGGATTCAATGAAAACTTGTCTGACACTTCTTTCTTTGTGAATTATTCTTTCCCATTGCACCATTGCATTTCTAACTATGTATTTATCTGTCATATAGTCAGCATTATCAGGTGGCTCCACCAATGTAGCAGTTTCACTAAGCTCTTATACTTCTTTGTGAATTCTGTTTCAATGTGAGAATCATGGAAGTAAATTGAATTCTACTGGTTTGATTATGGTTGTTTACGTCACAAACGTTTCCCTCCAATCAGTGCCAGCATTTGAGTTTGGCATCTGCTTGAGAGAGAAGCTCTCTGCTTCCTACTACTCTGCTGTTGGCTTCAAACTTTTCTGTTGCTTCTTTTCCTTTCATATCTCCTGAACTGGATTGCGCTGTAAATACTCAGATGGCCGTTGCAGCCTTTAGAGGATGCATTAACGGTGAGCATGGTGGGAAAAAGAGCATGGAAAGAAAACCTTCTTGGAAGAGGCGAGTGTTTGTTCAGACTGAGACAGGCTGTGTTTTGGGTGTGGAATTAGATAGGAGTGACAATGCCCATACAGTGAAAAGGAAATTGCAGCTTGCCCTCAATGTGCCAACCGAGGAAAGGTCATTGACTTATGGGGATATGGTGCTAAAGAATGATCTCAGTGCTGTTAGAAATGATTCTCCACTTCTCCTCACCCGAAATTGTATGCACAGAAGTTCATCTACCCCATGTCTCTCACCTACTGGCAAGGATATTCAGCCAAGAGATCTAAGTGGTCCAATTGAGATATTGGGATACTCGAATCACTTTTCCAGGGCAAAGCAGCTGGTGAAGGAAATTGTGAAGTCAATGAAGATGGGGATCGATCCAGTTCCTGTTCATAGTGGGCTTGGAGGTGCATACTATTTCAGAAATTGCCAAGGTAAAAATGTTGCTATTGTGAAGCCAACAGATGAGGAACCTTATGCCCCAAACAACCCAAAAGGTTTTGTTGGCAAAGCTCTTGGGCAGCCAGGCCTGAAACGTTCAGTGCGGGTTGGAGAGACTGGATTCAGGGAAGTAGCAGCTTACCTTCTTGACCATGATCACTTTGCCAATGTGCCCTGCACTGCCCTTGTGAAGGTCACACACTCAGTTTTCAACATCAATAATGGGGTGAGTGGAAATAAGATTCGAGAGAGGAAGCAGGTCAGCAAGATTGCATCACTACAGCAGTTCATTCCTCATGATTTTGATGCAAGTGATCATGGGACTTCGAGCTTTCCAGTTGCTGCTGTTCATAGAATAGGGATCTTAGATATTCGGATTTTGAACACAGATAGACATGCTGGAAACCTTTTGGTTAAGAACTTTGACGAAACTGGGAGTTTTGGTCAAGTCGAGCTTGTGCCTATTGATCATGGCCTTTGCCTTCCAGAAAACTTGGAGGACCCATACTTTGAGTGGATTCATTGGCCACAGGCATCAATTCCTTTCTCAGAGGATGAACTCAAATATATAAATCAGCTTGACCCATTTCGGGATTCTGAAATGCTTAGAATGGAGCTTCCAATGATTCGAGAGGCATGTCTCAGGGTCTTGGTTCTTTGCACAATTTTCCTTAAGGAAGCAGCTTCCTTTGGTCTATGTCTTGCTGATATAGGTGAGATGATGAGCAGGGAATTTCGAGGCCAAAGGGAGGAGCCAAGTGAGCTTGAGCTGATATGCATCGAGGCAAGGAGATTATTAGGGGAGAGAAAGATGCTCTCTGATGTTGTAAAAGCAGGAGACAGTGAGGAGTTTCAGTTTGAGATTGACTGTGAGGAAAAGGAGCTTGATTTGACTTTGACTATGGAAGAGAAACTGGCAGCCAAAAATTTATCTTTTAAGTCAAAAGGTGGCAGTGGCGGAAATACCCTTTTCAGGCTAGAGGAGACTGTCGAGGAGGAAGCCGAGAGTGAGAGGAATGTGTTACCCATAAAGGTAGATGAATATCCTGACCCTCTGCAGCATAGGCCTCCATCTTTTTCAAAGTTATCAATGTCCATAAAAAACATCAGCATTGGCGAGAAGAGTTGGCGACATGAGGGAACTATGCAGAAAAGTGGTTATTTGGCTGGTACTTCATCTGGAAATATGAGTGTGAACGAGCACCTGCCTGCAGGTGCTAGTTTTGTGAAGGTGGCTGATATGAACGAAGAGGAGTGGGTGCAGTATCTTGAGAATTTCCAGAAGTTACTGTACCCAGCTTTTACCAATCGGAAGTTGGTTACTGTGGGTCAGAAGCAGAAACAGAGGCTTGGAACTTCATGCCGGTTTTGAGGAGTTGATATTGCAGATTATAGGAATTGGAACTCTAAACTTTTAAGATGCAGGTTTCTGCAAACTGCAAATATATGGATACTTTGGTGCATTATTATAGTCAGTGAGGGTGCAGTTAATCAGTGATTTATAGTTTCACTGGGATTGATGGCTACTTTCAGATGGTCATTATTGCTCTATGCATCAGCTGCTGGGGATGGACTATGTTTTTAATTTCGTATGGGTTGCTTTCTTCTTTATACTAATTTTCTTCTTTACTAACTTTTGAATGCACTACTCTGCTTTCAAAGTTCACTTTGTGTTGAATATTTATAAGAGTGAGAATGTGAGAAGAAATAAGACATGAATATAAATATTTTCTGCTAGAAAATGAATCAGTGGTTGCTCAATTCAGTTGTCTTTTGCATCAGATCTTAATTAGTTTAGCATTTGCCAAAAATGCAATCATATTAAAATAGAGACTCTTTAATGGTTGCTGCTTCTGCTTCCTTCTTGTCAACTATGTGCTTTTTTTGGGATGTCTATAGTACAGATGTAACCTTGCAGGTACCAAATTCTGTTGTATTTTCTTTTTAAATTTGTCTTTGCATAGCCAAATTCTGCTTTATGTTATTATTGTCAGGCACCTGGAAATAATAACTTTTGAGTGTGGGATGACATTTGAATGAGATTCTTCGGTTAATGCTTCATACTATACTTCTTTAGTAACTTGAATTTTGTGTATCTAAGATTATTCAGGATCAATCCTTCTTCATCTTTAACTCCAGCTCTTAGTTAAATACATATCCTTTTTCCTCATGACTGCAGAAACTGTGCTTAGTTTGTTATTAAGAGATCAAGATAGCTGCTGTTCTTCAGCCAGCTGGACAGTAACAAACAGTTACCACAGCTATATTGTCTGCACTACTTTGCAAATCCCACAGGTTATGCATGCATTCATGCTTTTAGATTCTTGTTTCTGTTGGTATTCAATAACACATATGCACCAGCCAGGTTTGTATCTTTGTCTGCACAACATTGTCAGCAAACAAGATATGTATCTGTTCTGATTTCCTTGGCTATAGAACAAAGCTGTTTCACCAGTTGAACAGCAGAACATAATGCAGGACAAGAATCACATCTCTATGTCCGGTCCATGATTTTATTTGTAACTTGCTATTTTCTGTGGAGTTCAGTAAAATGCAATTCTTTTTCTTTTCAAGGAATTTTATAAAAGAAAAGAGGGAAAATAAGGGCTTCTGATCTATATCATTGACGTAGTATGTATAGAATTTTCTAAGTTGGATGTACAGTTTCTGGGATTATGATATTACGAGCCAAACTGGCTTGGTGGAGATAGAATTGTTAAAATTCCTCAACCAAAACTAGATTGAAAAACCTGAAGCAAAGAAGAAAAACAAGAAATCTTGTGGCCATTTAACATTCTTCATGCCTCTCCTTTATTTCAGTCAACTTACTGAGCTCAATCTGTTGGTCTTCTATACGGCTTACTGCCCGTGAAAACTCTCCATCGGTAAAAGACATTGTGTCTTCTTTAGTTATGTGTCTCCGTTTTATCTTCAATATGGCCTGTGTGACTTCCCCCATTGAAGGTCGTTTTCTTGGTGATTTGTGCAAACATTTGTGACCAATTCTAGCCATCTCCCTTACTTCTTCAATGCTGCATACTCCAACTAATCGGTTATCAAGTATTTCATCCACTCCATCTGGATTCATAGCCGCCTTAAAAAGAGGAAAATTTTTGGCAATCATAAAAGGTTTAGGTTGGAAAGGTTAACATATGAAGAGGGAAAAATACATACAAGATTAACATATTCCATCAAGTTTTGGTGCGGGTGGATGGCCGTGATGAGCTCAAAGATAATAACACCAAAACTGTAGATATCACTCTTCATTGTAAACTTGTTCGAGGATATGTAGGCAGGGTCTATGTATCCATATGTACCTTTGAGGCCAGAGTTCCGGCCATCAAAGACTTCTTCCTTTGACAGCCCAAAATCAGCAACCTGTCATGGGGTACTCATGAAGATCAATAGCAAATACAAAACTTGCTATAAACTTTCCAGATCTTGGTTAAACAAGAAAAGACTAAAACTGTTTAGTTTGCTCGATCCTTAGAAAACTTTCAGTTAATCTTAAAGGAAAGGAAGAAAACGTATGCTTTTGTGTGCTAGTTACCTTTGCTCTCATTGAGTGATCCAACAATATGTTAGCAGACTTCAGATCGCGATGTATAACAGGAGGAGTTGCCTGTTCAAAGAATTATCACATAGACTTAGATTAAATGAGCAATTTATTTCACGAAGGAAATATGAGATTATATAAATGTGAGATTATATCTTTAAACTTACCCCTTCATGAAGATACTCAATTCCATGTGATACATCAAGAGCTACTTGAAGCCTTTCGTCCCAACTCAGAACCCGTTCTTCACCTGATTGCACATACAAAAGGATGATTTTCAACAAAAGTTTCAAATAATGATCAATCAAAGTGCCTTTTTTAAGTAATAAGATACAAGGCATGATGATTCCAAGCAAATATGGGCACAAAGTTTTGAGTTCCACGTTCTACATTCAAAAACAGCAGCAGTCCTAATTTACTGTAGGAAATTTTATTCTCGTAAAATTATTTACAAACAGCAACCATTGGATACCATAACCACCAACCAGATTGATAACAGAAGCAGAGTGTTTTGACTATAATAGTTATTGACCACAAATTGCAAATAAAACATGCAAAATTTAATACAATCGACATAATTTAAAATGTATTGGACACCAACTCTAGACATGGTATTATTAGAATGAGTGTCTCAGGGAATCGTGCCAACGTTTTCAGTTTAACGGGTCTCAAGCACAAAGATATCATTATTTACAGGGAGTTGGCTCAGCTTTCAATGATGACCCTTACCCGTTGAAAATTTATGAGTTTAAGTTTTGTCGTGAAATATAAAACACAAATGAAAAGGTTAGTTTGGATGACAGCATTGACATAGTATCATCAAGCAGCAAAAAGTGATAGTAAACTTCTTTCTTTCCATTGTAAATGATGAATTTCATCACCTCTTTATGTAGACATGTCTGTTTCACAAAATTCGAAAATCTCCCATAATGCAATTGTCACAAGTAAAGAAATTCTAGCTGAACAACAATGGAGGCCTTCAAGCTTACCATATAGAAGGCTAGCCAAGCTTCCATTACTCATAAACTCGTAAATCAGCATATGCTTTCCTTTATCTACACAATATCCTATCAAATTCACAAGATTCCTGTGATGCAACCTTCCCAGCAGACATACCTGCAAAAATACGAAATAACATACTGGAAAAGCCATTTTCAAACAAAAATATAAAAGAACATTAACTAAATCAACCGACAAACAAGTTTATACAATTTGCAACATTTGCAATTTCCCCCTAATAAAAGACAGTCTAGGTAAGAATATAAGAGAAATAGGAATATCCAAATGTTGGTCACACCATGTTGTCTAGAGGACCATTACTTTATACTTCTCTCCAAAATCTAAAATTACAGTCCTCAAAGCAACTTGTTACAGAATAGATTCAAATAATCTTCACCAGCATTAATTGCAATAGTTCTTAGAAAAGAACTAAACGTTCTGTGCACAGAACATCCTTCTCTTTGTTAAGGGAAAAATAATATTTTTTGTCCTCTATATAAATCTTATTAAAGCATCTGTTACCTCTGTGTGAAACTCTTTTTCTCCCTGATGTGAATCAGAAGCAAGCACCTTTACAGCTGCTACCCCTCCAGTAGACATGGTAGCTTTATATACTGGACCAAAAGCCCCTTGTCCCAATATAGTAGTGAAGTTTTCTGTAGCTTTTTGAATGTCCCTGAGAAAGCACAGTTAAACATAATGCATTAGAATATGCTTTCAATACTTTCCACACTAGATCATTAAAGATTATCAAGCTTGTCCATGATTTAGAAATCTACTTACTTGTAAGCATATCTAGGTATGCCTGAAGCAGAAGCAAACCTATCTTTACTGTGATTACTCCACCAAGAAACCTGAGAATTTCTCTGAGGGTATCCTGATTCCTTAACAGCTATGGAATTTGAAAGAGATGCACTGTAATCAATGCTTGTACCCAAACCATTTACACGTATGGGATGTGTAGCAACACTCCGTTCATTAGTGCCTCGCTGAAGATGAGCATGCCTTTTGTACCACCTAAGGCCGAAAAATACTAGTGTAGCTATCAAGATACCAAGGGCCAAACCAACACAGATGCCAATGACAACCAAATCACTTTTATGAGCCATTTTTTGATCTCTTTTCAAATTCAGGCAATGAAAACATCTTGCAGGCAGAAAGTGCTGCAAGCTCCTTGTTCAAAGATGAAGTGAACTTTACCCAAACTTAGAAAACCTGTTCGTGGAAGAACTACAGAACAGAAACAAGTCAAAAGTATTAAGTCTTTGTAGTTCATAATCTTGTGAAAAACATATTTATAATTTAATGTAAGATATAGATACATACATACATATCTATATATATATATATATTTGACACCCGATACTTTTACTTTTTGTTTGTTTCATCATCCCAAGAAAAAAAAAAGAACAAAAAAGGACCTATGTCAGGCTTTCATTGTCCAGAAGACAATTGGGTTCAAACAACTTACAAAAACAAGCTTTTAGAGTGTCGTTATTTTGGGCAAACATAGAGCCAATGGGAAAATGAAATCCAAGTAAGAGAATCCACTTCTTTGCTCAAAATGCTGTAATTTTTTGTATGCAGAAGGTTCTATAGATCCTACAATCTTCAGTTGCAAAGAATGAAAATTATTCAACATTCAAATCAGATTAATAATCCAGATTTGCACCAGCACACAGCTCCATGTTACAGACTTATAAAATCAAAACCACAACAATGGCCACAATGACAACCGGAAGGATTAAACTAACATTAAAACTCCAACAAAATACACCCAAAGAGCCAAACTCAATATCCAAACTCAATACAAGAACAGCATTGAAGCACCAACAAAATCCCAGAATCATAACAAGTAATCGCATACCTTATCAGCTGAAAAATCCCAAAAGAAAAAACTGATAATGATCAGTCAACCGTGCGCCATCCCAGAAATGCCTTTGACGTGGAACTTTTAATTCGCAGTGACCCAGTTCAAGAAAAGAACTTTTAAAACTGTACATTGATTTAAACGAAAAGAATTGAAAGAGAGAGAGTCTTAATTGGAGGCTTAGGTAAATGCAAATAAAGAAACGCGGTTGTTGCGTAGGTATTAATGAAAAAAAAAAAAAAGGAATGGAATAATGGTTTGGGTAATTCTAAAAAGTGTGCTGCCGGTAAACTTCGTCCCACTTGGCTGCTACATAAAAATGGAAAGGAATCTGGTGTTGGGTTCAGTGACAGTAAACATTGACGAATCCGCCATTTTAATCTCTTGTTTTTTACTCCATTTGGTCTGTTCCTACTTTATTTTTAATATATATATAAGAAAAGACAATTTAATTTGGAAGTATATATATATATATATATTTTATTTTTGTTTATCATGAACATAGCATCACTGCATCATTAAATACAGTTCAATTTGGTCATTAAATATCATTTAGACATACAAACAACATATGTAGAACAGAAGAAGAACGGTGTAATGGACTGACCACAAAACTTGGGATTATTATGATTACTGACAATCTCGTATATATCGCCATTGTTAAGACGACTAATGCATTGCATTGCATTGTTTATATTGGAAAAATGAAAGCAAAGGTTATTTCGTCACCTAGAAGGAGTTGGCTTGGTCCAAAATTACTCTTGACTTGGAAAAAAGACGAGCAAAATATTGACTGATGTATGCCATATTCAACCAAAAATAAAAATTCAACCCAACTCAACTCTATTTATATAATATATATATATATATATATTCTTTTTCTTCCTTCCAATCCGTTCACCATTGCAACATACATGATGGATGATCAGCAACAAAACTCGTGCAATGTTTCCATCCTATTTTCTCTTCATTTCTGAGCACTGCAACTCAGCTTGCCAACTTCTCTGAGGAAGTGGAAGTGGATGCGCTTGAAAGCAATTTTTTTGTTGGGATTACTTAAAAGTAATTATCCTAAAACCTTGTTATCCGATTCAAACAACCATTACTCTCCTCAAGAATTTGCCCAACTACTAGTAGATAAACTATCCTGCCAGCTCCAGGTTCTCTCTCACAATCTCAGTCTATTTATATTTATATATAGTTATACATAATGCATGTTTCCATTGTGAAGTCGTCTATAATCATTCACAGGCTATATAATTTGGGTGTAAGGAAGATAGTGAAGCTCGAGATGGGTCCGCTGGGTGCATCCCTTTGATGGCAAGGAAAATATGAACACAAACTAGGACAGTGTGTTGAAGAAGCGAACCAGCTTGTGTCTGTTATCAACAATATACTCCCTGCAATGTTAGACAATTTGACTTCAACTGTCAATGGCTCCAGCTTCGTTAATGCTCATACTCATTGGCTAGGCCATGATGCTGTTATGAATCCTTCAAAGGATGGTAAGTTAAGCCCATGATCACCAGAAAATACAGATGATTTGAAGAACACCCAATTGATGTTTTGTTTTCTATTTTTCTTACTATCTATTGATGAAGAATTTTGCAGGTTTAGTGGATGCAAGCAGTCCATGATGTACTCAATGAGTCTGTATGTGAGCATACATAGATAACAATTGAAAGCATCACAGATGGAGTTATTACAAGAATCATTGACAGTCAACTCAGCGTCTCAACAATATTACATAATAATAAAGTCACTTCTAAATATATTTTTTAAATTTTGCCTTTAAAAATGAGAATAATCTAATCTACAAATGCTGATTTCTCATCGCAAACTAAAAAATAAAGAGCTAAAAACTATTAAGTATAATTATTTTGTGTTAAAATTTTTGTTTGCGGTAGATGTGTCATAAACAATAAAATAAGTAAATGTACAAAAAAAATTAAATAACATGATCATATTATATTAAAATAACTTAATTAATAGTGTAGAATTATTTAATTAAAAAATTTTATTTATTAATAATAATAAATTAAAAAAATTATAATTTTTTTATTATATTAATTAAATGATAATTTTTTTTTATTTTTTTATTCACAACAAATAAATAAATAGTTTTATTTTATTAATTGGATAACCCTATGACATTATTTATATTAAAATTTTTTTATGACAAGATGAATTGTTTATATGATAAAAAAATTTTAAATTGGATAGAAACTGATTTTTAATTAATAAAATAAAAAAATTATAAATTAATAAAAAAATAATTTTAATATTTAATTATTTTAATTATTTATTAATTTATATATTTTTTATTTTATTAATTAAATAATTTAACCTCGAATACAAGACTTTCTTCTAAGTGATACATGAATCACTAACCATGCAAGCTCATATTTGGATTTAATGGAGCCCTTTCATATTTCCACCCAACTCATGGCCATCATAATTGTATTAACCAATATCAACGTTGTCAAGTACAATTCAAGGGATTCTCATGGTGCCAATTTTATTTAAATTGTAATGGTCGATTAATTTGTCGGGTCAAAACAAACAGGCTTAACAAACCATACCATTATAATTTAATAAAGCAGTCGTGCTGCCATCACCCTCATCTTCCCCACTTCAAATTCTCCATTTCCATGTGAGTGACACCTTCATTTAAGACACTTTCTTTCCACGATCAGCGAAATCAAAATAATATTAATACTATAAAGCATTACGTTACATTACAAATAGTTGATTAGTTTTTCTCCATTGAAACATGATCCTGTTCAGCTGCAAAACCTCCGCAATATTATCATTCAATTTTCTCTTCATCTTTTTACTTCATTTCTTCCTCTTTATCGGCAGTAATGCAGCTCAGCTTGCACCGGCGCTGTATGTTTTTGGGATTCGTTGTTCGACAGTGGCAACAACAATCTCCTGCCGACGATTGCTAAGGCAAATTTCTTGCCGTATGGTGCCAATTTTGTCAAAAATGGCACCGGAAGATTCACCGATGGTAAAACAGTCCCAGATTTTATAGGTACGCTGACTCACATAATATACATACGACAGAATTACATGCATTTGTTTTCCTTCTGATAGTTAATTATTTGGTTTAGCTGAATTTCTGGGGCTGCCATATGCTCCACCAATTATAAGAATAAGAGACAAGTTACCACTTACTGGGTTCAACTATGCATCTGGGTCGTGCGGCATTCTCCCAGAAACTGGACTCCCATTGGTAAGAATCTACATTTTGTAATTTCTTTTTACTTATTCTATCTATTTTTGGATTGTAGATTGAATCTGATGAGTGGATTTGAATGCATCCAACTGTTCAGAAGTATTAAAAATTATGTTTCGATTTAACCAAGTAATTATGTGAACACAAGTATTGTCTAATGTATGTGTTAATAAAGGTAGACGATAACATGACCATTTATGTTTAAGTTCAATTTGTTTTACGTACCTTTCTTAACAAAGGTAGACGACAGCATGGCCATTTATGTTAAGTTTAGTTTGTTTTACGTATCTTTCCTTTTCTCAATAAATATAAACAACAAAGCACAACAAAACCGACCTCTCTAGCCAACCCAATCAAGCTACTGGCTGCCTTCTAGCCTTTCCAAATTTTAGATACATACATACATACATAAACAATCGGCCATGTAGGATTCTTTCTTAATTTCGAACTTTGAATTGTTTACTTGATGGGTTTACAGGGAAAATGCTTGAATTTTGAAGAACAAGTGAGTTTATTCGAAAAGACAGTGAAGTCGTTGAAGAAGCGTTTCAGAAGCTCACAAGAGTTTTCAAACTATTTGTCAAAGTCGATATTCATAATCTCCATTGGCAGTAACGATTACTTAAGTTATATTGATCTTAAAACTTTGTTCTTCGATGGAAACAATGGTTTTGTTCCCCAGCAATTTGCTCAACTCCTCGTAGATAAACTCTCCTGCCAGCTCGAGGTATGAAAACTTAAATTGAAAGATCACGTACGTCCATTATAATATGATCATGAGCAAAAACATTACATGTACATGCAGAGATTATACAATTTGGGAGCCAGGAAGATAGTGATGTTTGAGATCGGTCCGATAGGTTGCATCCCGTCGATTACGAGGAAATATGAACACAAATTAGGACAATGTGTTGAAGACAAGAACCAGCTTGTGTCTGTTTTCAACAGCATGCTTCCTGCAATGTTACAAAACTTGACTTCAACTCTCAAAGGCTCGACCTTCGTTAATGGTCACGCTCATTGGCTAGGCTATGATGCTGTTATAAATCCTTCTAAGTATGGTAAGTTTAATACTATGATCATCATCATAAATTTTTCAATATTTAACATTCAAACTTTAAAACAATCAAAACATCTAGAATATTTTTAGAAAATGCGATAAACCCTAAATTCTAAATTCTAAATTGATCAAAACTATTTGGTATATCTTAGCTAGCATAGAAAATTATGCGAAGAACACACAAAATCTTTCTTTAATTTAGATATTACTACAGATAATATGAGACATATTGTTTTCATTCTCAAGAAACTATATCCAAGGCAAGAAATTAAAATATTAACTCTCTTTTTTTTTATTAAGTCTTCATGAAAATACTTTTGCAGGTTTAACGGATACAAGCAATCCATGTTGTAGTGCTTGGTTCAATGGGAAATCAGGGTGCATTCCATTTCTAAAGCCATGCAGTAACGTAGATAAACACTACTTTTGGGATGGTTATCATCTTACAGAAGCAATGTATTCAACAATAGCATCCCATTGTATCAACAATGATTCAGTTTGCATTCCTTTCAATTTAAAGAAGCTCGTAAGAATGTGAAGAAATATTGCAACATATATAATCAGTGTGTTCATCAATTTCATCCATATAAATATATTGTTATTGTTGCTGTATGTTGTTATCATGGGTTTGGTTATAATATGTTAGATATGAATTACATTCAACTTTTTCAACTCTTTTATTAACAGTTTCAATTTTTATATTTGTATTTTAAATCTTTTAAATTATATATTTTAAATTTTACGTTAATCATTTTAAATTTTATATTTTATATTTTAAATTTTACGTTAATAGATATAAGATATATAAAATATATCTTAAATAAATCTTTTTATCATTTATCAATTATATTTTAACATGAGTCATTAGAATTCTATATAATCAATTTTAGGGGCAAAACTAATTATGTCCTGTGATTTGATATGAATGTTCTCTTAATGACATATTTAGCAAAGAAAACTCTTTCAAATTTAGTTTTATTATTTTCATGCAAATTGATTAACAATTGATAACTTTTTGAAAGTAAAACAAGGACAAAGAAGACAAAAAAAGAATCCAAATTGATATGAGAGTAACAATTTAAAATTTAAAGGTATTTATATAATTTATTAAAAGGTAAGGACCTATTTGATATAAATAAATAAATTATACTATTATTTCTATAAAAATAGAAATACAAATATTATTATCCAAACTGGGAAAATGATATGAGTGGTTAACATAGGACACCTTAAAACCTATGTGCTCTTTCACTCTCAATATATATATATATATATATATTGTGGAAAGCAAACTTGTTGTGATGTCCATTAAATGTTTGGAATTGGGGTGTGGTAATTTAATAACTTAATTATCAGATTTTTAAAATAAAAGTTGAAGCACAACAATTACAAACAAACCAACATTTGCTTGTGAAGGAACACTTCATGTACAAACTTGTGTATTTCTTCTAATCCTAGAGTTTCTTTGCTACTAAAACAAACCAACATTTGCTTGTTCCTATGCATGCCTTTGATGGCTTCACAAACTAATTAAGTAAAGCAAAACAAAACAAAAGAAGTTACTTATCCTATATGGGTAGGTTGGCTTCACTTCCTGTTAGTGCAAAACTGTGAGCCTGCTGTCTAGATAAAAACATATATAAAGAACAAAATGGATAACTGAATTATTCAGTGCCGAGGCTGATGATTGTTGATTGGAGGCTTGCGGCGAGGCTTAGACATTCCTCTGTAATCCTTCTGCAACAGGTTCTCGATCTCTTTAGTCGCAATAAGAAGCCTTTGTGTTTCATCTCTCTGGTCAGACATTGTAGAGCTTTCCAAGCTGGCTGTAGTTTTCACCGTCTTGGAATCTTGAGGTTGCATTTGCTTGGAGTTCGAGAGAGTCACAGCTGGCTGCTTACTCCTGGGTATTCCCATGCCTGCAGTTTTCAATGTCTTGTGGTCCAACATGTTGATATTCTTCTGTTTATCCCAACATAAAGTAGTGTGAACTATGTTAGGTACTAAATAATAAGAGGTAGCCAGGTTAGTCAAATACAGTAACCTTTCACTGCAACCAAAAAGATTCCATAAAGGTTAGGGTTTTGTCTTGGTCAAATTTCAACAACATTAATTCTTGGTAAAATCACCTTCTTACAAGCATGTCACTGGATACAAACTTTGTGTTCATATGTCGTGTGTGTGTGTGCATGCGAGAGAAAAGTAGATAATCACCTGAGCACCGATATCTCGGCGGTGATCAAATTTTTCGGGAGATTTCTTTGAAGCTTCACTACTGCTCTCTCCTGCAATAAGAGGAACAGATATCTATGATGAACTATTGCTTAACTTCTTCTACCACAACCCACAAATATACTTTTGCAACAACATAATCTCACAAAGTAGCTGATATTCAAGCACAGGAAATTCCATTTTGTACACAACAAAGAAGTTTCTGGCAAATACAGTAATAGTATTATACATAAATCCTAGCTTGCAAGAACATTACTAAGGCTACAAAGCTAACTGTTAAAGGCAGACAAAAGGGATAATATAATCCCTTAAGGCTTCAACTGATTTTCATTCAGTTATGTTTAGGAGGGTGGCGTTTTGGCCCATGATAATCAGAATTGAAAGCTACAAAAGCTGCAGCTGCATAATTCAACTTATGATCAGTAGTACTACTACTTTTATCATCAAATTTCCTTTTTACAAATAAATCCTCTCTCCCTTCAAACTGAAATTTTCCATCAGAACGACTTGCACCTGAAATCTTCCAAGTCTCTAATTTGTCTATCCCTTTTGGCTCCTTTTGATCGTATTCTTTCCAAAGCATATCTGCAGCCATTTTCCTCCCTGGAAGCCATAGTTTCCTCGTGCTGATACCAGTAACACCATGATCATCAGCAAGTTCCTGCATCTGTTTCTGTTTTTAGCTAATCAAAACTCACTAATTCAAAAGAAAAATAGACAAATGATCGATGTTATACTCGACCAACAACCAAAACTAATACAAAAAACTTAGCCTACCTTTCTAGCAGAATCAGCATGTACTTCTAGATCACTTGCCGCATCTAAACAAAAAGGGTAAAATAATTAATTAAGATTATAAACTCGACCTGAACAAAATCAATGGAGAAGGAATCATTTTTCTACCTTGAGCAAGTGCAGAAGGAAAGTCCCTTACGCCATGCATAACAAAGAGAAGCCCTAATACTATGCTCAATACCCTTATGTTCACCATTTTTGTTGAGATTCTCCTGTATTTTTCTTTTTTTTTTTTTTTTCCCAAAGTGTGTTTGTTGCTTTTCAACGAAATCAAGAGAGGAACCTTGAAAACTTAGTGTGAGCTTTATAGAGATTGTTTCAAACCAAGACAAAGCTAGGGCTCCGACTCCTACCGATATATAAAATATTACTACTGGGCACAGGCAGAACGCAGAACTACATCAACAATATAAAACTGAAAAATTAGAACCAAAACAATTAATTAATTGTATTAAATAAAGAACAGAAAACAATGTTCTGTTTCCACTTGAATTTGGTTTCATCAAGGGTTGAACGGGACCATTTGGCCTGGCCTCCAAGTACACTATACCTGTTTGAAAAGAAAGCTAGTGTGCTTTGCCATGCATGCCACTGTATATACATGTAAATACAAAATATCTGTGGAAAACAGCTCAAGTTTGTTATATTTAATGCACAATCTAGGGTTTGTCAATCAATATAAAGAATTCAAAATGAGAAAATCTGTTGCCGGACCACAAATCCTTCTCCAATTTTGAGCAGCTGGCCAGTCTGATACACTATGGACTGGCATGTCTTTACTCTATATCGTAGCTTTAACTTTCAGCATACAATAAAAAAAAAGTAATTAATAAGACTTAGTTTTCATGAAAATCGTGCTTTAAACTAAATTAAGATTTTCATCTAATTTTTTCTCTCCAATTTTTAATAAGATAATGATACATAACATGATTAATAATAAATAATTAAAATTATATTTTAATATAATTTATAAATTAATTTTATATTTTATAATATAAATTTAAAAATTTGAAATATAATTTTAACTGCTTATTATTAATTATGCTACTCGTCACATCTACTTAAGTGAAGAAAAAAAAATATTAAGAAAAGATACTAATTTTTTTGAAGCTTAATTAAGTTAATTAATATTGAAATAAACTTGTATTTTTCAAGTGTATTTAAACTAATAAATAGAGTTTATTGGTTGGAAAGGAAAGATACTTAGATAATAGGGTCAAACTTTACAGTGGTCTTCATCAGAGATTTGGTCCAAGTCTAAATTAATGAATAATTAAGTGAAAGAATGTTATAAAATGAACAATTGGATTCCTTTTCCCCTGGATACCCTATTAGGGTTTAGACAAATATTATCTTTCCCTCTTATTCTTTTACTCAAAATTTTGAAAAATAAATAATAAATAATAAATTGTTCTTGGAATCTTTCTAGTGAACAAGATTAGTATAAATTGCAAAATAGAATTATTATTAAATTATTATTATTATTTTCATTTAAATATGATAGCGTATTTTGATAAAATTGAAATATAAATTTTATATCTCAATTAGAAAAATACTTATTATTATTCTATTAATGATTGTCGAACTCATAAAATTAATTACTTTGAGTTAAATAAAAGGTTAATTTAATTAAAAATATAAATTATTTTACAAGTAAAAAGAGTTAGAATGTCATTTTTATTAGTGAAAGGTTAAGGGAGGTGGTGGTGTGAATCACAAAACATAGTTCCCAAAGGAGAAAGCATGAGCATAAAATTAAGAGCTGCGGAAACATGGCAAGTGACTATGCATAGAATTTCTAAATCCCATCAACTTTCTTTCATAATATATTAATTAAAAGTAGATTATTGTTGGGATTTTGAAGCACGAGGGCGTGTCCTCCAACTTGATCCTTGTGATTTTCTCTTGAGAATAGTGTTATGTGCTACTATGTCGGTTCTAAGTAATTTCTTCATTCATCTGGTCTTTATGCAATTTTAATATTCCAAAAGAGATTCTTCTTTTTCACAAGTACTTGTATTTGTGATAAGGGCTTCACAATTGACCATCAGCCAACCGGACAGACCAAAACCGAGCTGCATGCACGCACTCCAATGCTGCATGCTCTTGCATGCTTTCCCATAAAAAGATTAGTGCAAGCAAGCCACTTGTTGCATTGCTGTGTTCTTGCTCTCACTTCAATGTTGTTCTTGCATCCCTTTAATCCTTCTTTAATTCTTTTATTCAATAGAAAAAGATATAATTAGAAAGAAAAGTTCATGCATAAACGAAATGTGGACACCTGGAGAGCAAGCAAGTATGGTTCCATTTACCAAAGTTATGTCTCCTAATTAACTCTTCATTGTATATTTTGTAATCAATTAGTAGTAATCTACAATCAATTAAGAAGATGATAATGATTATAATCTTTGTGGGTTTAGGATTTGTATCAATCTTGTATGGATTGGAGCTTTTGTAATCTTGGGATTCCAAGTTTCACGTGGATGATTAAAACTGCTTTCTGTGTATGGCCTTTTTTGCACTTTGGTGTTGTATCTTCTCTCCTCGATTAGGACATTGTCACATGTATGCGTTTTACAAGGGAATGCATGGTCAATTGTGAACTGAGATTGTTTGATGTTGCCAAGAACATATTTGACAATCCAAGAAAAAGATTTTTTTTAAGTTAACTTTTGAATAAAGTTTTAGGCAAAATTGTTCCACCACATCACATCAAAATGACCTTTAAATAAAATTATTTCATCATATTATTATATTAATAAAATAAAATTATTTAATTAATAAAAAAATTATTTTTATTAATAAAAATTTAAAAAAATTAAAATAAATTATATTATTTAATTTTTTTATTTTTTATTTAAAAAAATTCATCTCCATTTTTTTTAAATTTATACTAATAAAAATATTTTTTATATTAATTGAATAATTCCATTACGCCATCAATTATTCAATTATATCATCATATTGATTTAACCAATAATAATAAATAATAAATAAATTTCATTTTAACTTGAATAATAATAATAAATTAATTAACAAATCACTGTTACCTAAAACTGTGACTTGGCCAAAACCGGCTGTGAATTTTTCAGTCAAGGGTAGCTTTCCATGTATCATAAATAGCCCCATGTCTCTGTCATAAGCTTTGTTATTTCCAGTGCAATTACCAGGAGGTTGAACCTTACAAGCAACTTGCAATTAAAACCATAATTTTAGGGGAGAGGGAGAAAGTAGAAGAAAACATAACCACCCAAATCAGCGGACAACAGTGCAATTTTTAGGACAGTAGTAAATTCAGATTAAAAACAGACAGTAACAGTTAACAACCCAGCTCCTATCTTGTAGAGATGTGTAATCATGAAAACTATATAGTATGAACACTTTTGCCCACCCAGCCCTCTCTTCAATATAACAAATAGCAAACAGAGAATTTCTTTTGCACTGAACAGGGAAAACAAAGTAATGGAGAAAACATTATTTCTTTCCATTGTGATGATACTGCAGCTTTTTGTGGATGCTCATCATGGACAAGCAAGCAGTACTACTCCTCTAACGCCAGCAATGTTCACATTTGGTGACTTTTTGATCGACAGTGGAAACAACAACTACATACCATCGATTGCACGTGCAAACTATTTCCCATACGGGATTGATTTTGGCTATCTTACCGACTGCTTCTGCAACGGCCTTACTGCAGTTGATTTTGCAGGTACTTTCAAGAGATATATATGTGTGTATGTATGTATGTATATGTCTTGAAAAGATGTCAATCATATGTTTCCTTAACTCACTTGTATGAATCTGCAGCTTGCTACCTTGGTTTGCCATTGATTCCACTGTATCTATCTCTACTATCAAAAGGAAGAAATGTCATCAACGGACTCAACTATGCATCGGCTGCAGCTGGAATTCTTGAGGAGGCTGGCCAGCATATGTAAGTTCCTCGTTTACGCTTCATTGCAAAGCAAAAACTAACAGCTTTAGGATGTCAGATGGTTGAAATAGTTCATATAGTTATTACAACTGCATAATCATCCCTCTAATGAGAGAGAACAAGAAACAAGGTCACATCCTTTAAATACTGCAGAAAAAGTTTAACATGTAAAGCAAGTGCAGAAAAAGACTAGTTTGGTGACTCGCACGCTTCTTATTTGGTTTCTGTATGCATTTTAGAACTCACACCCCCATTCAGTAAATCACTGATTTCAATACCTGGAAGGTACAATATTAAAAAATTTGCTAAGGTATTACTTCTTTCAGGGAGAAAGGATAACATTAAACGGACAGGAATCACTATTTGAGAGCACCATCAATTTGCACCTACAACCACTTTTCCAAAATCCTAACAAGCTGACCCAGTACATAGCCAGGTCAGTATTCCTTATCAATATAGATAGCAATGACTATATCAACAATTATCTCCAGCCGAGCAGGTATGACAACAGCCGAACCTATAGCGGTGAAGGTTTTGCAGATCTACTAATCAATAAGCTCTTGGAGCAATTATCGGTAAGTCAGCACCATTAACATTGAGCATGTGAGGGTGTAAGTTCCTCTTATAACATATTTTGTTCTATACAAATCCAGGTTATACAAGGAAATGATTCAATCACATGAACTCAGCAAAGGATTAGATCGTATATGTACATGTACCTACAAAGTGATTTCAGCTTCACCAAATTCCATACATTTTCTCAAGGTAATAAATAACAACCAATATCAGGAAGTTAGAAGTTACAGGACCCCGAAAGATGGACATTGAAGTAACACAGACAAAACCATACCGGAATATCTTCAGAAGTAGCTTACACATCTAGTCATAAGTAATCTAGATTGAGTGTCTTGAAAGTGATGCCTGAACTAACAGACTAAGTGATTGGCATCCTGGCTGCACAGGATTAAATTCTCCCAACAACCCATAAGTCATATTAGCAAAACCTGCACAAAGAAGAAAGAGGAAAGAGGGAAAGATAGCTATATAAACCCACGTTTATTACAATGAACATATTGGGGATTCATGGAATGATATACACCTGAAAGAATTTCTCTATTGCTTTGTTCTTTTCATTTGTAGGTTAATTGTACACAATATACAATGGGGACACACCCAAAACTAAATGAATGCTAAGAATTTTGCAAGCTGCTAAACAAAGCCCATTTCCAACCAAAAAAGCAACTGTTCAAGAAGAAACAGGAATGCTATCCTAAACTATAATAATAATAAAAACAACAATAACTGGTCTTGTATTGCATTTCAGAAATTGTACAGATTGGGAGCACGAAAAATGGTGTTAGTTGGACTTGGACCGCTTGGTTGCATACCCAGTCAACTATCTATGGCAAGCTGCAACAACAGCTGCGTTGAGCAGGTCACCAACTTGGTTACCATGTTCAACAGCCGCCTCATTCAGCTAACCAACACTCTTAATGCCAGCCTCCCTGGCTTGTTCTTTGTTTATCAGAACACCTACAATCTCTTCTATGACATGATCAATGATCCTTCTAGCTATGGTAACCACCCTATCCTCCATAGAATAGCCCTTACTATGAGTGAAAGAAACTGTTTCAGCTGAAATAGAGGGGCCTTGGTTACAAACCAGAACAGTTTCTAGCACATGACAACATTTCCTGTTTAAAAATTAATGCATAAATCATTCAATCTAAACACCAAATCAATCCATTTAAATTTCCAAATAAATGAATATTCTTTCCAAAATAAGCTATGGCACCAATTTCCAGGGTTTCTTGTTGCAAACAGAGCTTGATGTGGTAATGGGAGGTATGGAGGGGACCTTACCTCCTTCCCCTGCAGCAACCACGTGCTACCAGAAATCAACACATCTTCTGGGATTCTTTCCATCCAACACAATCTGTCAATGAAATTATTGCTGAGAGCTGCAACCACAAGTTTGCAACCACGTGCTACCCAATAAGTATAGACCGCTTGGTGCAACTCTAGAGTAAAGAAAAATCCGCCGTGCAACAATCCTCCACTTTTATTAGTACTCTGTTTTTCATCTGGATTATGCCATTGAACAGTAGACTTTATGACATTACCGTACTATCTAACAAAAGAAAACCAAATTTGTAGAACATCTTCTTTCTTCCTTACATAAGATAATTGTTGTTAGTCCAACTATGAAGCATAAGGCCTGATCAAAAGAACACATCATAAATTTTTAGAATAAAGAGACCTAACTTATCTAGCCTCAACATAAAATAAGGCAACAAAGCTAGTTGAGAAACTAAAGCAACCAAAAAGATTAAAGGTTAATTCCCTGACCCAAAAAAAAAAATCACTTCTAACAGAACTAGGATAGAAGATCAAGTCAAATCACTCTGCCCATGATGCACTGTCCTACAACAGAGACTCTTGGTGCTGCTTTGAATATAAAGAAAATTCTCCCTACCTGATTACCTGAGGAGGAATGACAGTTAACATTGCAGTTTGTCCATGAAAAATACTAGACAGATCTACCTAGAAGCCTTCCTATTATCCATCAGTGAAGAGATATCCATGCATGACATGATAAAGACTCGAGAAAATGATTGATTGAGACCCTCTATTTGGCTAACTAATCAAGAGGTTACAGATGGGAGCTCATGAAAAGAATAATAAAAACCATACAATTTCACCCGAGAACTGGGCAAAATTACAATACAATCACAAATCAATTGAAAAAATACTTTTTGAGTACCCCTTAAACCATTATAAACAACTTCAAGTAAATTTCTAACCATACTTGCTTGAGGTGCGGTGATCATACAAATTCCACCATGCTGTCGTTGACCAAGAATTTGAAAGGATTCCTTACGCGTCTCTTGCAAACTTATCTGAAGTTAAAAAGAATAAAAATAAAAGGGGGACAAAGAGTTCTAAAATTAATCAAAAGAGAATGTGCTACTCGAAAGAATAAATGCAGAAAACCCACAAGTTAACCAATGGAAGTTCAAGATACGAGAGGAAGTATTGACAATGGAAAATCATATAAATCAAAGAACATGAACAGATACTGATAAAGTTATAAAAGTTCAGTATATTGCCACTTGCAAGTGCTGAACAATTTCAGAAAGTGTAGAAAAGCTTTAAAAAGAAATGGTCTTCTTACAATTGTTTCCCAGGCATTAGCAAACATGAAGTACATGTATATCAAACCCAATTCTATTCAAGTTATCAAAGTACAACAGTGCCGTTTCCATATGCACAGAACCCAGGTACCACATGATACCAAGGAATGTGTTCTAGAAAATATAGTTGACAAAACCTGCATCCGAGCCTACATCCTTAACTAAATCTATTGAGATATCCCAATCAAATTGATGTCAGAGACGTTAGAAATCACTGATGGTGTGGCTGATCAAAACAATAAGTTGACTTCTTGGAATCTACATTTTTCAAATGCATTACAAATTGCACCAATAACATTGACGAAGCATGCAGAACTCCCTGAATTTGGATTATAAATCAGCCAGCAAGAATCGATAAACTTTATGAGGATTCGTAGAACATTCAGAAGAGGGATTAAGAAAAAGAGGTGAAAAATGAAGATGATGCCCTTCATAAACCTCTCAGTAGCACCAAAAATGTTGAGACACAAAGGTAAAATTTCCCGGTCAGTGGATGGAAGCGTCAAATCTTGGCTCATAGAAGCAGACCTGACTGTTGTATGACTGAACAGCACAACCAGCAATCCAAGACCAAACCTTTTTATCCACATCATAAAGAAGGCCTTTCCCCTGGTTCCACGATGTAAAACAGATCAAATTATCCTGTCCAAAGCACTCAAATCTCTCTGCTGATAGCCTCAATAAAGCTCGAAAATACTTTGGTGGCATCCTACTTATCTCTACCCACATAATCTTTGAATGATCCAACTCCCAAATTCTCATGCTCTGCAGAGTACTATAGAGACCAATCCGTCCAGCTAGAAACAGACGCTTCCGTGTGCCAGCAACCAAATACCCATCTAGCAAGGACCGCGGGAACTTGGCCGGAATATGCTCCCAGTAACCAGAGTCTAGCCGATACATCATCAAACCAAGTGGCGAAAGAGTTTCCAAATACAACCGGGAGTCGCAATACGCCATCTTTGAAGAGCAAAGATTAACAGCAGGCATTATCTGGTGGACAGACCATCTATCAAGTTTTGAATCGTACACTTCAGTCGGTAATGACTTGTCACCATATATATCACTAGTCGCAACCACTTTGAATGATCGGTCCACTCGATCGACAACCATTATCAACTGTCTTTGCTGATTATAATGCATGCTCGGCAATTTCCTCCATGATTGGGTAAGTGGATTACACACTAATGTCTTGAAAGATAGCCCATCAAGCCCGGAAAAACAAACAAGACCGCCGGAAGAACCGACCAACCAGAATGCCCACCGAGGCAAAAAATTAAATGGAATCCTATACCATGTCTTCAGCGGCAAGCTAAAAACCGAGCATTGCGGTGTCTGTGAGTTCTTCCAAAATGTGAGAAGACAAGGTCCATGAGATGGCACTTGAGAGTGAAATTTAAGAAAACTATTATCCTGAAGAATAGAATTCCACCTTTTGCAAACAGAACGAAGCCGAAAAATCATAAACGGAGGAACTCTAGCTAAAATTTCATTCAACAAGTCTTCAGGCAGCATTGCCCAGATGTTATCTTCCATTCTAACATCCAGTTGAACTGCTTTACCAAATGTACCAGCTGTTTCCTCATCTAAACCACGAGGCTTGGTCTTAATCACCTTTTGCCTAGAAGGGCTAGTATTTCTTGATCCTACACGACCCATCGGACTTGTATTCCGTGACCCAGCGCCCCTAGCAGGTGACACTTGCTTGGGACACCTCTCTTGGGAACTAGATACAGTAGACACCGTAGACCCAGAATTAGAAGCTTCGCCAACACCGTCCATAGTAACAGCCCTCAAAAAACTCAATTCAACCAAATTTCAGATATTATCGATATCAACTGCATACTCTCATTTCACGTTTTACAAGCCAAAAGATCCAAACTTTCAAACTCAAATGCTGAATTCAGTAACAACCCAATAACAATTCTAGTACAAACTCCAAATGCAGACCCTTAATTCACATTTCAGACTCCAAAAGATTCAAGCTTTCAGGCCTCGAACAACAATACCCATAATTCCAAACGCCAAACCCCATACAAATACAATACCAACCGGCACTAAACTTATTCCTCATAAACCTAACTTTTATTCAGATCCCTAAATGACCCTCTTCGATGTATGATAAAATTATTCAAACAAAATAGTAAAAAAGAGCTACAGAGCAAAGATCAACCTAGAATATTACAAAGATTGAAGCTTTTGAGGATTTCAGACGGTGGGTTACCTAGGAATTCAAGAATCAACAATCTGACTTTTGGGCATTAGCGAGAGGAGAAGCTTTTATCAGAGCTCAAATGGATGAAAAAAGAACATCGAAACGAGAGAAGAACTAACTTGAAATACTGTTTTTTTATGAACATGTTTCTGGTTTCTATCGTCATTCTCTGGTGAAATAAATTATTTAAAAAATATATAATTATTTTTGGAGGTATTGTATGCTGTGGCGTCTGTTTCCCATGATGCTGATGGTTGTCCAATCATTGTGTGACATCTCAGCAAACTTTGACAATTTGTTTTCAATAATTCATCTTCGTGAAGTTATGTTGATGGTCAAATTCTATTGAAGATTTTGTTAAGATTGAAACAATCATAGTGTGATAGAATGGACGGTGATGATTGAGGGGGAAGTTAAAGAAGAGAAATGATTGTGAGTACAGGGTATAGAATATTATGATTTGTTAGTGGGGTCCATTGAAATGCTGTTGGTTTGTCCTCGTAATGGGCTCCACTAAGTCTTCCAGCCGGTTGTTGAAATCTTTGATAACAGAACAGCCGTCCGTTCATCGGATATATTGGGTGGGCCTCCCTACATATGAGCCGCGCCCCCTTCAATTTAAACTCTGAAGACGTCATAATTTTAATATTTAAATAGTATTATTTTATATATTAAATTTGTTATTTATTTTTTAAAAAAATAAAAATACAAACATTCACATAAATTTTTTTTTATTATCATATATATTGTATTATCTACTTATTTTATTTTATAAAATTATAATTATTAATAAAAATAATTTATTATATCAAATTTAAATAATAAATCTATTTTAATCCAAAAAAATTTATACAAATATTTTGTTGTTGTTATGTTATTTGTGAGAAAATTGAATAAAATAATAAAATATGTTTATTTTATTAAAAAATATTATAATTATAGTTAACGATAATTTTTTTTTTTAAAATTTTTAAAAAATAATTTTTATAAAATTAAATATTAAATTAATATTTTAAAAATTAAATTCGAATATGTGTAATTAGTGGTGTGCGAAGGTAGGAGATTGAGAATGGACAAGTAAAGGCAGGCCCAAGAGCCCATGCCCATCGTCATTTTACTAATGCAACCCACCACCAGCAAATAACAAATAACAAAATATATGCATATGAGGGTAAAACGGTCAATGACTATTACAATATTGGTATTAAATATGTGATCTATCTTAGCGTATTATTATTTGTTTGATGTTTAATATTATCAATTTGACATTTTATGTTACATTGGATGCTTAATGTTTATCGGTCTAACCTTTTTATTCTTTTGATTATTATATTATCATTATTATTATTACGTTTTATTTTATAAATTTTAACATAAATATTACAAATACTTTTTATTATTTTAAATAATATATAATTTTAATTCAAAATCATTTTCGTTCTTGTTCTCCTATATATTTTGTTTATCAAAAAATCACTAACAAAAATTTATAAATTTTGATGTTTATATTGTTGTTTTTATTATTTTTAATACTATATTTTCATATTTGTATTTTTAATGTTGTAAGTAAAATTAGGGTTAGAATAATTAGGCATTTTCATTTTGGCAATTATATTGTTCTTTGGTAGTTTGAAGCCATAACTTTGCATAACGAACAAGTATACTCACATAGATGTTGTATATTTATTTTTTTATTATTTTAAATATTATATAAATTTAATTTAAAATTGTTCTCGTTTTCGTATATGTTTTGCTTGTTAAAAATTCACTAATAAATACTTAAATTCTATATTAAAAAAAAAAAAAGATAATTACAAATCACAAACATCTCTAAAATAAGTTACATCCAAGTTCATAAAATGCCATACCTTCAAAAATTTTTGTGCCAAAAGTGAATTACAATGCCTTCAAAATTTCACCTTTTGAGCTTCATAATAATACAAGTAAATTATAACACAACAAAGTTTAAAATCTATCACAAGTTAATCATTTGATCCATCTAATCAAACTCAAAGAATACCAAGACAAATCAACTTTAAGGTGAGAATGAAATCTCGAGCAATGGAAACCCCACAAGGGTTAGGAGCAAAACATGCCCAAATTTCAAATGTTAGGTAGAAAACATGGCCCATGAAAGCTAACACCTTTGAAATTGGAAAATAACACTATCATTTCCTTTCTAGTGTTAAGAAATTGATTGATGGGTGGTGCCTTTTTGTGAATAGAAATCCTCAAGGCCTTCACTAAATGTCAAACACTATTGAGACATTCTTTTGCAATTAGGAGAAGAGTGCTTCCATTTTTTTTTTCCTTCCAACTTTCCTCCTTGTCCCAACCCTAACAGATTTTGTGAGTTTGAGACTATATGGTTTGCTAACATATATTCTCATAAAATGAGGGTTCAACTTTAAATATACAAAAAAATTTACTCTCACAAATGCAAGGGTAAAATTAGAATAACCTAATTTATTTAAGAATTCTATGCGAAAACACCAATTAATATGCTTAATTTGATCAATGTAATGATAAGTACTTTGTGTTTAAAAGGTGTTATTGTTGTACAAAAAGCACTTTCACAAACAATGCTTTTCCAAACTTAGGCTAAAATAAATGAACATGACACTTTAGTAGTAGTTTTTTGTTCTATGACAACATTAGACAACAACAAAATATATGGGAGCCCTATGGCCTATCCCAAAGCAACAACCTAAAGCTCTTAAAAAGAATGGAGCTTCCATTGTGCAGGAATCAATGGTTGTCTCATGATCACTTGATATCTTTTCATTCTTTACTGGCCACCTTTGTTCTTTTCTATATTAATTTTAGCAAATTAAAGCTAATTCCAAAATTATAAAGTCACCGCCTGTGACTGACCTGTCCATACAGTCCCCAGCCGGCTCTTAGAAGTCTCACCGCTGTCACCCCAGCATCACTACAGGAAAGAAGAAAGATCTAAAATTAAGCTGCCCTAGAAGGACACGTGTCGTTTTTATTGTACTATAATCCGTTTTTATTGAAAGGTCACAATCACCTGATTATTTCCTTGAGGTTGAATTATAAATTACACGTGCTCTCTTCCCCTGCTTCGACGGGATTTCCTCGGCTTTCCCTCTCAAAAAACGTCCAGGCACTGTCGCGATGATCATTGCGTTTCGTTTCGTCTTCTTTCTCTTCCACTTACTTCAACTAGAAGCTGTGCTCTTTTGATTTCACTATGTATGGACCAAACAATTTCCAAATAACATTAACCTTTTAGTTTTTTTTTTTCTTTTAAATTTTAGATTTTTAATTTTTTGGGACGGGGGCGGTGACGTCGACGATGGCGGCGAAGTTCGCGTTCTTTCCGCCGAGTCCGCCGTCTTACGAGCTGGAGGAGGTGGCGAAGGGGAGGCTGGGTATGACGGGGGTCGTAACGAGGGAAAACATCGACGTTCTGAGGCTGGATACGAAGAGAGGGAATCAGGTGGTGGCGTTGTATATTAATAATCCGGCTGCCAAATTGACTTTACTGTACTCGCATGGTAACGCTGCTGATCTGGGTCAAATGTACGAGTTATTTTATGAGCTCAGTGTGCATCTTCGAGTCAACTTGATGGGGTTGGTATAGATTTACTTGTCATGTTGTTTTGGTGTTTGTATGTTTTTACGCGCTCTATTTGTATATTTGCAAGCAAACAAGGAGATTTTCTTACAGCGGATCCCGGGGCTTACAGGATTCGTCAGAAAACATTCTTGCAGGATAAATTTTTCAATAAATTTGTACAAAATATAAGGGTGGTTAAACATAGTAGCCCAGTGAAGTTACTACGTGTCTATATGCCTTTGTGTAGTTGTAAAGTTATTAATTTTGTGTTGATTTTGTGCAGGTATGATTATTCTGGTTATGGGCAATCAACTGGGAAGGTACGGTTCTTGGATTTTTGTTTTTTGATTGATTGCCGAGAAAATGTGGGAAAAAGAAGAAATTTGAATTTCCTTACTTTGTATGTTAATAATTATTTGGTAATCGAGGGAAAGGAGGATTAAGAAGGTAACTGTATGATTTTGAAGGTTTGATGCTCTTAAATTGTGGAAACTAACAGAATTGCGCTTACTACAGTTTCTTGGCTACCAACTATAATAATAGATTTTTGAAAGAAAATTTAACACTTGCTTGGGGATTGCTGAAATTTGTTTTTTTGTATTCTGTCTTTCGAACAGCCAAGTGAGCAAAACACTTATTATGACATAGAAGTTGTGTACAGATGTCTTGAAGAAAAATATGGAGTGAAGGAGGAAGATGTTATCTTATATGGGCAATCAGTCGGGAGTGGACCCACTCTAGATTTGGCAACACGGCTACCGAGATTGAGGGCCGTAATTCTCCACAGTCCAATCATGTCTGGCCTTCGGGTCATGTATCCAGTGAAGCGAACATACTGGTTTGACATTTATAAGGTTTTTGCTTTATAAAATTCCACAGTTTAGATACTCTGATGCCTTACTTGTTGGCAGAGTAACTCTGGTTGCTGATTGTTTCTGTTTCTGGGGCAGAATACTGACAAAATACCGTTCGTCAATTGTCCGGTCCTAGTGATTCATGTAAGTGGTTTTGCTCTTGCTAGGTGATGGTTTAAGGCTTCTGCTCTTAGACCTTGGCTTCACATGCCCTCCTCCTATTCTTTCTGTTTCCTTCTTTCTAAGCCCCTATATATATATATATATATATTTTGGGAAACTCAACTTTGTTTAGAAGTTATTTGTCTCATTTCCAACTGGTCATTACATTATTAACCAGGCGAAGGTTATGAGTTTCATCACCAAATGTTTCAAGTTTAACATACTTATTCTATTCTGAAACAGCCCTTTGATGAATTTGAAGGGGGTCTAAGTGTATGCACCTTTGTAACATTTTATAGTTGGTTCTTTCACATATGTATTTTTTGATTTAGGTGCATTTAGGTGGTGCAGGTCCCATACATTATGAAGATGGATTTTTGTAAGCATTGTTTGCACTCTTATATCTGTATGAAACAATAATGTGCTCCATCTGTAGTATGTTTGAGGTGCATTAAATTTTTTTTGGAAACAATTGAATTGACATCCAACCTAGGTACAAGCGTGCATACCTTGAACATACAGGACATTGTTCAATTTTTGCTGTTTTTGTTCTTCCTGAGGTGAAATCAATTTTGTGCAATTTGGTCTCATGTAATGTGCAGTGGTTTTGGGAAGCATGCTCATTCACTGAACTATCATGCTTTGTGATTTTGTGTTCCACTTTGCAGGGCACTGCTGATGATATTGTGGATTGGTCCCATGGTAAGCAGCTTTGGGAACTTTGCAAAGAGAAATATGAACCGTTGTGGATTAAAGGAGGGAATCATTGTGACTTGGAGCTTTATCCCCAATTTATCAAGCATCTCAAGAAGTTCATATCAGTCATTGAGAAATATCATTTGAGAAATGGTACTGCACTGGTTATGGATCAATCAGGGAATCCCCGAAAGAGTACAGATTTTAGAGAGACAGCACTAATTACTGACCAGAGAGAGAAGTGTGGTCTGAGTACTGATCAAGGAGAAAAACCGAGGCAAAGCACTGACCATAGAGAGAAATCAAGAAAAAGTGTGGATTGTCCCGATAAAAGTATTAATGTTGCAGACCCACTGGAGAAAGCTAGGAACAGCATTGACTGGTCAGCCACGTTTTAACTCTACAATATCGTTTTTGCATTAAGCTTATCTTCCTCAAACTGGTTGTGCGAAAACGATGGCACATACTTGTAAAATTCTGGTTTCTTGACTTTGGAACTGAATTGTTGTGACAGGTTAGGAGAAATGATGAGATCAGTCAGACTATGCAATATTGATTGTTTCAAGCCTACAGCAACAAGTGGGTAGGAAGAGGAAAGGTCAGTCCACAAATAGCAGTTGTAATTTGCTTCACTTCTAGTTATTTGATTGGTTACTAGGGTTCTTTGGGTGATAGGAAAAATATCTTATTGTTTTTAGGAAATTAATTTGATCTAGTAAATTATGTATTTAAATTTATTGTCTTTCCGAGTTGATAAATCTCACTTGCTCTCTCACCCACTTAATTATTTTACTCCCATTTGCATTCATGTTGATTTATTTGGCTTAATCACAAGACGACAGTATGATTTACATTGGCCATGCTACTCCTGAAAATAGCTCATGATGTCTTGTAAAAAGTAGGCAACAATTTATGTTAGCAAAATTTCTTGCCCATTTTGGCTGGGGACCCAGAAAGTGGGACTTATTGTGGTAGTATTGTGATTGCTGTTACTAACACTAGTGAATTTAAAGTTGGGATGTCAGTATGGTTACCTATATGTGTAAATATATCATAGTTAAATTTTATTGTACTTTAATTCCAATAGAAAGATTGAAACTTTTTGTCCTCTCCAGTTTTTTAGGAATAATTTCAGCCGAATTCTCTCTAAAGATAATCAGAACATCCCCATTTTTCATCCTTCAACTTAATTTTGATGCATGAGAAATTTTCAAACATGATGCAAATTCTTGTTGATGATACAGATTCTTTGCGGAAGAATGAAATGATGTTTGGTCGTGGTACCTTTTTCCCATATTGAAGAAAACTTCAGCTGGATAAGATTTGAGAACCTTTGAAAGTCGGGGAAGATGCAAGGGAAAGAGCTTGGTACAAGCTGTTCATACTGTGCTTGTGTCTCAGTGGAGATTTTTGGTAATTAAGCATGTTAATGCATGCTAACATGGAACTGGCATTTTCGTGACAGCAAGGCCTATTATGCAATTCCCCCGACAAATCTCCCCCCCTCCCCCAAATACAAAACAGTTAATATTTGTAATTATTTGAATCTCTCTGTTGTTAAAAAGGATCTAATTGGAACAAATCAAATCTTTGGGGGACTCAGTCGTATTTAAGCCAAAAACAAGTATCATTTTTCAAATGTTATAATTCTTTTGTTTTATCAAGTCAAGATTATGAGACAAAGTGTTTGGATTTTTAACAAAAATAACTAGAT